>OY796681.1:26293473-26495770 GCA_963680715.1 Tetragnatha montana
CTCCCTTTTCTCGTATCTTTTTCTGTTGGAGATTTTATTTAGTAGTATATTTATTTATAAAGTTTATATAATTGAGTTGGCAATACTGTTGCAGCTCCACCAATATTGATTAAAAATTATTATTTTACTGCATTTGCTGTTATTGCTTTACTTCTGTGCTTGTCTCAAAATAAATAGATGTTTTTTTATCTTAATTTTAGTTGATCTGAAAGCTCCCAGTCTTACATTAAATAGGTTTTGCAAGTCAGAGTGGCATTCTACATTTTTTCTTTTTTTTTCTACAGCCATTTTTGAGAATAACAAAGAATTCCGAATTCCATAAAAATATGTGCAATATTGAGATTTTCTAAAAATCGTTCACAATAACAATTTGTTATTTTACTTAGTACTATAAACTTCCCCTGACAATTTTTGTTCACAACGTATTTCACCTCTTGAGACAAAGTAGAGTGCGAAATACAGCGTCGTCTCTCAAGAATTACTTACCTTCTTCCTTCCCGAATTTTTTCCCGCCATAAAGCCTCGAACTAAAAAAAAAAGGAAATCCAGATAATCGAGACTGTTACAAGTGAATTTCACTCCAGGAAAAAAGCTCTTTCACAAAATCGAGCTCTTAAAAAACACGCATTCTACCCCGCGAATCCTTCCTTCATCATCGCTCCGTAAAAATGACTTTATCTCGAAAGCGCGGGAAAAAAACCTTCGAAACACAAAACATTCTTTGATCCTCCTCTCAATGGAATCTTTTCCAAAAACCCTGAAAGAGGGCTGAAAGTAAAGCACAGGGTGAACGGAAGTTTCAAAACTCCTTTGACAGGTATAATCAACTCTTGGAATGATACGCATTTTCTTAGAAAGCTCTCAATTTATTCGGATTTTTTTTTAAAGTTTGGCCTATTTATTGGGGGAGTTGATCTCAGGGACCCCTGTGTCATAGCAATTGATGAGGGCCATTTCCCTGGGGGTCCTCCTTAATCTCCCCCGAGCTGTTCTTTGGGGGTCTAGTTTCAAAGGGGTTGTTCCCCCCTTTAAGGGGATCTTAAGGAAGTGATGAATAGAATTACGGCATGTGGATTATTTTTTACTTTTTCTCTCCGCCGGTTGGAATGGGTCTTTTTCTGATCTGGAATAAGGGGGATTCTTTAAAAGAGATTTGGAGAATTCTTTTTCCTCTTGCGGGAAGTTTCTTTGTAAGAGAACAGGAGTAGGTAGGAATTAAAAGGATAAATTGGTTTTTAAATGTAATTGGACGTTTAATAGCCCAATATTCGGTTAGCTTTTCAGTTCCTTTTGATTCTACTGCCCTGGAAGAGCTTAATGAAACTGCATACTTTATTCAGAAAATTAAGAATAGTCTTTAATGATTTCTTCTACTTATATTGATCAATGTTTTAAATTAAATATTATTAAATTACTATGAAAATAAATGCTGCCCCGTGAAGCATTTGAAAAATCTTATATGCATAAAAGTAATACTACTTAAACATTATATAGAGTTTATTTATATACAGATTAAAAATTTAAGAAAATTTGGAAATAAATTTGAGAAATATAGAAAAATTTAGTCTCTTCATAGTTCTTAAAAATAAATGAGGAGAAATTTTAACTATTTGTGCTTCTTTCTTTCCAAATAAAATATAACCCGTGTAACTATGATTTATACAATTTCTTATACAAAAATTTAATAGCATATAGCCACTCAAGTATAGATTCAACTTTCTCAATTTAATTCAAATCAAACTCCTAAATAACTTAAATTAATCCCCTACATCTAAGAGTTCCCTGTCCATACCTTATGCTCAAACCAATCCTAGCTATCATGAAAAATAAAAGCTCAGCCCATTCCACCCATATGCGTTACAAAAGATCCCATCTCCTTTTCTGACTTCCATCCAGCCCTCTACATTATGCATTGACATGTCACGGCGATTGTCCACACGGTGTTGCACAAGATGGAGTATGTAAGTCTATTGTCAACAAAACTTATAGCCGTCTCTTCCATAGGCCCGTATGGCGATGGCGGAATTACAATACTAACCCTTATTCCTGAAGCCGTAGATAAGTATCTCTGAACACTATGGCCGGATTTTCCTCTTCCTATCCAAGGGATATATGTTTCTGTCGCCTTTGAATGTACTGGGGATTAGTTCAGGAAGGGTGGTAGGGGTTTCTGTATTTGGCGACTTACTCAGGCTTGGCATTATTGTGTGATTTCTTTTTAAGTTAGAGTAGAAATGAAAAAGTTTAGTTTAGAAATAAAATAAATTCAGAAGAAGTATTTGTTTCATGCAGAATAGGTGTTTTTATAGAAATATAAAATCGATTTTTAATCACTGTAACCACTTTGTCTCCTAATGAAAAAAATTTAAGCTATTTGTTATGAATAGCTGATCAGGATTTTAAGAGCATTAAGTAATCCCATGCAATTCAAATTGAAAAAAAAATAACAACCATTACCCATACAAGGGATTTAAGCAAATACTTTTTTTTCTGGAAAAAGTAACTTTTACGGGATTAAAGCATAATTATATATTCAATTTTTTTTATATGTTTTTAAAAACTAATATGAGAGAGCTATCTCTTTACTAAATAATCCAAAGAATTTTATAGAAGATTAGTGTATCTCTAAAGGTCGATAAATTGAAAAAATAATGAACTTGTTTTATCTTTGTTTTAGTGACTGTTTTTAAAAATTCGCACATTTTCCTTCTATTACTTTTGTAAGATTGTTGGTATAAAAGCTAAAGAATTATTATTTGTTTTTAATTAAAAAAAAAAAAAAGAGTTTGGTGGATATATGTTTAGTGATTAATGAATGGATTTCGGTAAACGTTACCTAGTTTAGCTTATAGAATATTAAGTAGGTAAATATAAAATGAAAACTTGTAACAATATTTTTTGCTTAAAGTAGACTATAAGAAAACGAGACAAGGTAACGAAATTGAAACATTTAAATGATTTAATTTAATTTGCGCATTTGACATAATTTCAATGCTATTTCATATTTTCAAGGGACTTTTTCGATTTTAAATTCAATATTATGGTAGAGGCCATTCTGTTTAACTGAAACTAATTATTAAAAAACAAGTGCCAAGATACCAAATCCCAGATATTCTAAAATTTAAAAAATATAATTAACTTAAACATTTCATTCAAATACTTGTTTAAACTTGAAATTTCCAGAAATATATTATTTCTTACCATGAAGCAAAAGCATATTATTGCATTGCATACATATACAATAGATCTTCCGTACTCTGTATGGCGTTGTTAAGACGATTCCGTCCCATGTTTCATCTGCATCGCAATAACACTTGGCAGCCCTGTTTATGAACTTCATCAAATGCTGCCAATTCTCTTTCATCATTTAAAGCTGGTGTTCTGGCCGAATCTTTATGTGATGGGAGAATCCAAATGCTATTGGGTTGTAAGCGACTATCTTAGTGAATGAGACTTAATGCAATCCGTGCTATTCTTTCCCTTGAGGAAAGATAAGGGATGTTCGTAAAAAGTGTTCTATCAGAAAGTCGAATGTGATTGGTGGAGATAGGTTGAGTATGGAAGTAAGGTGTACAGGCATCTTCCACGAAATTTGTGAATGGCGGAACAGTTGGAGTATAGTTATAGTATATGGAGTATGGACTATAATTTTCTCTTTTTTTAAGAATAAAGTAATGATAAATTTAGTATTTATATGCTCTAAAAGTAATTTCATGAGTGTTAAAAGAAAAAGAATTATTTGCATAGTACTTTTTGATATTTTTGGTTGCATACATCATTAGAGACATTTTACAGCATTTCCTCCATATTGTACAGTTTGCAATGTTTCATTTAAATTTGACCTTAACACAGGTAAGGTTTGCAATTTTTTAAATTTATATAACATTTAGACACATAAGAGCTTCCAAGAATGGCGGTGTCCAATGCCAAATATTTTAAAAATTGAGAAAGCATAAATTTGAGTTTAGTTTTAGATCCTTTACCTAGTGTGGTTTTAATCTAAGTAATAATTTGCATGTACGAGCAGCCCCAAAAATGCCATCTCCATAGGTATAGCACAGGCTCCGTTACAAAAAAAAACCTATCAATTACTCTAAGTAAGTATGTAATTCCGACGAATTTTAAGCATGAATTTTGCTCTTAGAACAAATTTTATGTAGAAATTATCGACATGAGTACACTTGTTTTTAGTTAAAATAAAGTTACTATTTGATTCCACTGTAGCATTTTGTTGAAATAATTAACACTTTCATCCAATCGTCCCAGTGGAGTCATTTCTAAATACGTGAGCGAACTCGACAAGATTTTACCTTCGTTTATCTAATCGAGGGTATTCAGAACAACTTCTTCTTTCTTTAAGATTTTTCTTAAGACCAACCATACTTAGTTCCAACAATTCAACACATCTTGAATGCAACAAAACTTTAATTTCTTTAAATAAAGTTATTTCCAACTAAAAGATTTTAATATTCTTATTAACAGTGTTATAAATTTATGTTGAGTGTTTGTTTTTAAAATAACAGTTTACTTTATGTAACTTAAAATCCTAAATAAAGTTAAAAGATATTTAAAACACATTCAAAAAATTTTATTGATTTTTAATTACGTTTTAAGGATTTTTAGCACAAAATTAGTTATTCTTAAAATGTTCTCTTTCATTATAAAAAAACTAGCTCTACTCTTCCATGTTTTATTCACATTTAAACCTTTTAGTCTTAGCCGCAGTAATTTGTCCATAGGATTCAATGGATTAAATGTAGGATCAAAAGGGTTAAGTAAACAACTTCAATAATATATTTGTTTACAATCCAAAAATGGGACTGAAAGTTCTATTTGCACTATATCTCGTTTTATATTGTTAAAATGTTAGTCGTTAAAAGAATTTCGTAAAAAATTGGAATTTAGTACATATGTAAAATATTTTACACCTAAATGGCTTTTAGTGTTTCAAAACAAAAAAAAATAATCAATGTACCTCATGTACTCACAATTTTTTACATACATTTTATATTTAAATGCTCTAAGCACTCCAACTATTTAAAATTTTACTTTAAACTTCCTTTCATGATGTATGTGGGATGTTTATTGAAAAGTTTTCCCCTATTATTAAACGGGATGGAAAATAACCAGGGGGAATAGACATTCAAAACATCATTCATTTTAACTGTCAAGAGATAAAGCAACAATAACAGGAACTTGCATTTGAGCTTTCGTTTTTATTTTACAATTCGAGAATGCAGACAAGATAGTTATAGAATGTCATAAATATCCTTTTTGAAATTGTAAACAGAACTTCTCAGTTTTTGTCTGGTCTCTTTGAAATGCTTTCTATCAAAACTTTTATTCTCGGTCACTATGATTAAGCTAGTGATAAATATCTATAGAATACAAATATTTCTTCTACATAACAAAGTTTACACATTCAAATGAATAGGATAGTTAAGTATACTCCCATATGTTAATTTTTTTCATCCTCCTCTCATTTTGTAATATAGCTTTAAAAATATAAATACATCATAATGGTATTTAAAGTTCAATTGAAATAATATGCACTTTCTTTTATCATAATTATTTAATATGAAAATAAATTATATAAATAGGCGAAATGCTATTACAACAAATCCATTTACTTTAATAAAAGTCACATTACGTAAATGCATCTAGCTAATTGCAATAACTATTCCATTCCACATTCCTAAGTAATGTAAACTAAATAGTAAACTAGAGAGGGAAAATATGCTTCAGAAATGTTACTCATAATTTACGCAGCTACATATATCTTTTGTGTGTTTTATCTCTTTAAATATTCAAAATGATATCATAACTTTTTAAAAAACTTAATAATAAAATGAAAAAGGTTTTACATTAAAGTGTTTTGAAAATATAGGCAACCGTTTATAATTTCATAAGTTGTAATGATTAAATTTCCGTTAATTTACATTTTCAAACAATGAATTACTTTATTTACAAAATATTTCAATTTACCTTGAGGTTTATTTACTTAAGCTCTTTCAATCAGTTTCAAATTATTTATCTTGTTAATGTATGTTTAATATTCCAGATGTTGAATGCGTGAACTGTGTAACTTTCTATTTAACTAAATAGTCAAAAGCAGAGCTATTCAAGAAATTTATATAAAGACACAAATTGAAAACATATTTGAAAATAATTCATAATTAATTCAAATAACAGAATGTTTTAATTTTTTTCCTTAAATAATAACCAATTTCTAGTAATTCATAACTCTAAAATAAGTTTAAGACAGACATTGAAGAACTCATTTACAACTTTCAAAAAATTTTATTATATTAATACACTGTAACATTTTGAGAGCTATTAGTAAATATATTATAAATGAGAGACCAAGCTTTACTCTAGGGAAATATTCATCCAATGATCACAAAACAAAATAAAACAAATCCTACCTTCTGATTTATTATCCCTAATCCCAAAGAAAATCCGAAGTTTTATCCCACGTACATCTATATAAATGCAAGGCCTTGTCCCCGACCGAAAAAAAATCATCTGTCATAAAGTTTCCTGGCAGATTTGGGATTCGAAATTCCGTTACAGCATTTTGCAGACAGCCGACCGCATCCAACTTTAATCCGAGAACACTCATCTCGCTTCTTCTCGGAAGAAAAAAAAGAAAACAAAAACGGGGGGAGGGAAACTCAAGAAATAAAAAGATAACAGGGAGAAAGGAGGACAGGAAAGAGTAAACAGAAAACAACAAGTCGGGAAGATCTGGGATCTATAGCCAGAGAAAACGACAGTTTATTTCGATAGGCCTACCTATAAGACGCTGTGCTGCGTTTCTTTCTTAGTCCACTCTTCGGTGAAAGGTTTTTGAATATTGAATGGGAGAGAAGCTTTTGCAGATTTTTAAATATCTTATCTGGCTATGAATTTCTGGGAAAACAATTGAGTTCTTATCCGGAGATGCGAGAAATTGCATGAATAAAAACTCTTACGCATAATCTCTTCAGTCGAGGTGATCTATTTCGTTGAATCTATTTTCTTATTCTGCAAATCCTACTAGGGAAATATTTTGGAAGTGGATTTTTGGTTCGCAAAACAGTTTTTTCTCGAAACCAATCTTTTAAACTCGCTGTGGATGTGTTATTGTAGAATTTTTCTGTGTTGACGGTTTTTCAGTAAAACGCACTCTTTTCGGAAAATTCTTTTAGTTTTAATTTGTTATTGTGTTTTATGCACAAAGAGTCTTTGAGTTTTATAAATTTATTAAATATCCTGAATATAGAAGTTTATAAATACATAGAAGCCTTAAGAAGAAGTAACCTTGTCATCTTGAACATTGGCCATAACTTACACTTTGATAACTCTTTGATAGATTCACCTTTTATTATACCAAATTTAAGCCCTACCATTAATGTAGATTTATTGATGAAAAAATGTAATAATTTTTACTTTTTTTAAGAAAATCTTTATATTAAAAATGTAACAATTCCTTTTAGTAACAAGTTTTAATTCTTTAAAAATGCTTTAGAATATTCGGTTTGGTAAAAGTGAAAGGCTTTCACGGTCGGACGAATGAAGATTAAAATATTTCGAATAAAAGGTTCGTCGAGTAGTTTATAAGGAGATCACGGTATTTTTACCCGAAATATTTTAATCTTCATGTGGTTACGTAGATTCACTGCGTCTCTAGTACGCACAAACACACACTTTTTAGTTAGGTACACAACACATCTTTGGAAATTTTTGCATCCTTTTTTACAAGTTATATCAAAGAGTAATTGTACTATTTTTACGGAGTACAATTAACAGTTTCTAAAATTCTTACTAAGCCTCATAGTTTGTAATTAAATAAAAGACATACAATTGCCAAATTGTATTTGGATTTACTGTAAATGTTTATATAGTAGTAAGTGTCCTAGACGTTGCGGGGGTTCAGATTCATCGATAATTTTTATACTATCGATCACATCTTTAGTCACATCGACGAGAGAATGTAATAGGTTTATGGATAATCATCTGTGAGTAGAATTTTATTAGGTATAACTATTTTTTAAATGTATGCAATTAAATTTTAATAAAAAGGTTATATAGAGATTAGAACTTAAAAAATGCTTAGGGAAATAATATAGTATTCAGAAAGAATATATTATTTCCAAAAATCCTTCTACAATTATTTATTTTATTATTATACTGAAATATATACCCTTTGCATAAAACCCCCATATCCTTTTCGGCATGTTTGATTCCCTAAAATGCCCTCTTTTTCTCCAAATAAAAGTAAGTCCACCGTACTAGGCACGTACTTTGCAGAAAAAGGCAGAGCACTTTATAACTTTTAACTCCCATTCCATCTAGGCTCGAAAAGACATTTTCCACACTGAGAACCCACTTCCACGGAAGACCATGATTTCGAATGCATCTGGTTACAAAACCTTCGAACACATAAAGTGGCCTAGGGTTAGGACGGCTATTTTGAATAGAGAAAATTCCACCTCTTCCAGAAAGCCTCCCTTAGTCCACCATAACTTAGAGAGAAGAAAAATGGCGCAAAATTGTCGATGAAAAAAACAACTAAACGAAAAAGCGAAAAAGGCCGAAAGAAACCAAGTTTGAATGGCAGTGCTTTTCCTCGATCAAAGAGGATGAACTCCTAAGTCAGAACCCAGTGAAAGATTTCTTCTTCCCTTGTCTTTTTTATAGATGCGTTTTCTTCCTACTTTTCTTCTGCTTCTACCCCAAAAGCACGGAGGTTTTTTTTGCGAAATAGAGTTTCTTTCCCCGTTTTTATTCGGCGAACCCATTGTCTTGGTCAGGAGCTTCTGAAATGTAAATGCGCATGTTAAGTCTACGAAGAAAAAGTAACTGCAACTGTGTTTCTTTTAATTGGAGACTAACTGCAACCGAGCGCAACACTCTGCATTGAGGTTCGCGGAAACGGGTTTTCCCCTTTCTTTAAACGCTTTGACTGTTTACCGTGCTTTTAAAAAGAAGAATGAGTAATGGGAACAGGATGATGTATGATATTAATGCATTGCGTTTTAAGAAATGAATTCTCTGAAACTACATATGCTTTTAATGAGTTAAATACACAAAACCGTCATCAATTTAATGTGAAAAATTGTTATCACTTTAATGAATCAGCTACTTGTCTTTTGAATAAAACCATCACTTAATTTACTTTTGCAGCAGTTAATATTTCAAACATTGAGATTTATTCTCCTGAGAATTAACGCTTTCTAATAAACGACTGACTTATTTGTCTTTTATGTCTGCTTTCATCAAACAAGGAAAAATGAACAGAATTATATGAATTGCAAGATATGAAATCGAAATCCTTTCTCCTTACCTATAAGTTTAAAAATAAAGGTACTAAATGAGTTTATACAGGATTAATTACCTTTTTTAATTTAAATAGCGATGCATATTTAAAGAATTTTTGCAATTTAAGCATTTTATTCGGTACTATTCTTAAGTGTATTTTGATTTTGAAATTTAAAGTTAAAAATTATTTTCTTAAATTTTAAAACGTTATTATCATTTAAATGTAAACTTTAAAGTATAGTGACTAATTACTTTTGTAATAGAGATAATTAATATCATATTTTTGAAAATAGAAAAGAAAACATCTCATGCACTTTCACTTTAAAAAACATTACTAAAACAAGTTCGAAGTTTTAAGGAAATGGAGTTGTTTTAAATCTAAAATACTTTTTTTTATATATTTTTCATAATAAAATGTTGGTTTTAGCTTTCGGAATTTTGTTGAACTAAAAGTATTTCAGAAAGACCTTACATAATACTCCAAAGCTTTAAAATAGTAATATTGAATAATGACATTTTTTTAAATAATAAATTCTTCGTACCGATTTTTAAATTATGCAAGTATATATTGGATACATTATATATTGGAGAATACTAATACCTCTTTGGAATACTTTCATGTTCACTTTAAACTATAAACTCTAACATACATTTAGAATTCTTTATTTATTTAGATGGAAAAAAATTAAATAGTTTACTACATAATTTTTAAAAAACGTGTAAATAAAATCTGATTTCATACAAATTGATTCTCAAAATACAAAAAATAAAGAACTTAATCAAAATACGCATAAGTGTTCCCGTAAGAGATTTCTCTTTTTAGACACTAGTTTGGATTTTAGACGTAAAAAAATTTATTTACTTTAGTTTCTCTTCTTAAAGAAATGTTACACGAATTTAATCTACTTTTTTTTTTTAAAGTTTTTTAGAGCTCTTGCGAGTTTAGCCATTAGTGTGAGTTACGAGTTACCTCTAATGGTCTAATGAATTACTTCGATCTTTTCTTTACATTCGTGTTTTAGTTTTAGATTAGATCTTTTAAAACACTCAAACACTTTTGTGTCTTACACTCACCATGAAATAAGCCCAAATATATCATACCTGTTGAACTTAGGTGTATGGAAGAGTGTTTCAAAAATATTAACTAAAAAACATAAATCCTAGTATTTTCTAGGAATCCATTTTGACAGTGACAGTTGAATGAAATTTCCACTGTCGTATTTTGTAAGCTCAGCGGGAGCACAGACAAACATGTTCTTGCACGTCGAATTACAGGAGTGTTGTTTATTAATGAATCTGTCGCCAGTCGACGTGTAGTCGCAAAGAAACCAGATTTGATCACGAAAACACATGTTTCCCATCGATTCAGAGCAAACAAAGTTCCCAGATTTTTTTCCAAACGCGAGCCATCTTTGTTTTTGAAAGCCAGTCATTACACTCCCCATATTTAACAAGCCTTGAAAAATCGTTTAATGTGTTTACACAAATAAACTTGTCCGCGAAAGCCGTGTAATTAGCTGCAGCGGGGTCGTGCTGAGCCTTAAATTCTTAAAGAACGTTCGAGGGGTAAATTATTAATGAAGATTATTAGAGGATCGGTGATGAATTTAGATTGGTTTAACGAGGAGAAAAAGGAAGCCTCTCTCAGGTGCATTTAAATTTTAGATTTGGGAGCGCAAACAAAACCTGTAAGCGCTTAAGGGACAAAAAGTGAGCATTGTTCCATGTGTTGAGTATTCTTCAAATTAAATATTAGTTTAATCTTGAGATTTCTTTTTCTTTGTCGATACTTCTTAATACCTGTTTGATATTCCGAGACTATGCGTTTATCTTGCATTTTTTTAACATATTATTGTTGTAGGAACGAATTTAAGGTAAGTGAGATTGGGATGCTCCATATAATTTGCATTATAGTAAACTGTGTGGTGCTTTTTACTTTGAAAAGAACTGAATTCAAATAATTTTTACGAGAAGGAAATTTTAAGAGATTCTCATGTTTAATAAATGGAATTTTATACGAACATGAATATGTTCATTCATTTTTCTAATAATTCATATTTTTGTAATTCATATGTATCACTTAAGGAATTTTATTGGTTTTTAAATAAAAATACTAATTGTATACGTGACGAGATAGATGCTGCAAGGGTGTTACAGTAAAATTATTTTTGAACAATTCACATTTAATTTATCCCAATTTCAAGCAAAACTTCTATTTTCTCTTAAAAGTAACACAATTATAATTTTAACATTTAGTTAAGTTATCAATATTGTTCAAATATGACATGTAATAGTTTTTTTCATGTACAAATTTCATGTATTTAGTTGAAAAAACCTAATATATTCATATCACACAAAATACATATTTATCTTAATGTACAACGAATAGCTGGACACAGGTACAACCATTTTTTATACATAGGTTCACTTACTTAAGAAAAAATTATCTAGTATTTTTATTACTATTGCAATATTTTAGTTGTTTGTTCGTAAAATAGACGGAAGAAATTTTCGACCGTATAATTTGCTTTGGACCAGACCTTGTAGCCTCACCTTTTAGTTCAATCTTTGTACCCAGTGATTTTTTCATTTGTTTCTTTACTTAAGATATTTCTTACAAGGCTGACGTTTCAATAAAGAAAAGGAAATAAAACATGCAGTCTTTTCATGATGCAGATTTATTTTTGTACAATATCAAAAACTTGGTACTACAAATTACTAAATAAAAACGTCAATTATGTAGAAAAGCAGCTAAAGGTCGGTAGATGATGAAAAATATTTTAATAAAATTGGCAGTGTATTTGTTATTAAGAAATAAACCTTATTATAAACACCCCAATGTGTATTATGTGTCATTATAAATATAATATCAGTTCACTTAATATAAATATTTAAAAAAAAAAATCTTGCCCGCAATAAAACGATAAAAAACAACTAATTCCTATAATAGAAATTTAAGAAAACATATTGCCTTGTTTATTAATAAAGCGCAAAAATACCTCCAAAAATATTACTTCACAGAAAAAAAACTTTATATTTTTTTAGCTTGCCTCTTATTAGTAAGCGAGCGCATCAAATACCCAAACATGCTAAATATCCAATTTATCACGTATTAGAAATTAGCTGTCATCTAAAAAGCTGTATTGGATGGTATCTAGCTTCCAAAAGTATTGAACGCTCTAGCATTTTTTTCTAGAATATTCAAGGAGGTTTTTTTTATCGTGGCCAACTTTTTTCCCTTTTTATAGCTAACCCAATGATATCTTGACAAATAAGGAAGAGGGACACTCATTAAACTTTTGGCACTAAGGCAACATTCTTTCCGATATTTTTTATTGAAGAAACTTGTCACATCAAAGAATTTTTTTCTTCGTTTTTTTATGCTTAACAGTTTTTACGTGGGTGATAGTTCTATACCCACAGTTTGTCTTTTCGAACGGATTATTAAAATTAAATGACGTTCCTTTAATGAGAATTGGTATTTTTGGTGCCGAGGAACCAGGTTTCGTATTGATGGGAAACACTTGTTTAATGTGCTTGAGAGGAGGACGATTTTCGGCATATCTTGCCTCGAGTTATTTGTTATTGAAAAATATAAACTCTTTGAAAGTAATTGGAGTGAAAAGGAAAATTGGCTATTTCGCTTTCTTTGAAGATTTTTTTTTTGTGCTTGTGATTTCTTAGAATACCCATTTATCTGTATTTTTTAAGAACTCATTATTAAGTATGTTTTATTCCAAGCACAACAGTTCAATAAAGTTTGTTTGAAGAAAACAAGTAATTAAGACAGCGGGTCACAACAGATTTGAAATCTATTCTTGAAAAAATCACGTTAATGATTAAGCTAGTCATTAAAGATTTAAAATCAATCAAACGTTCAATGCGTAACACTTAAACAATTAATAAGACGAGCAAGTAGAGTCACTGAAGACCAGTAATTATCCCCTCGTACCATTAGACACTCTCTCATACATACCCCAATGGACAGTCAATCCATAACCGGAGACTTCCATCAATATCCTAAGGGTTAAGTTAATTCGAACACTTCATTCCCCAAATAGAATACTCGTGTGCAAAAGAGGGCCGGAGGAGCCGGATTCCCAAATTATTCATCGTTAATGATCGATCTCAATAGTTAACATACCCATCTCCCCTTCTCCCCAGCGTGGACTCTTCCCATCCGTACTTATTCACTAAGGCCGTGGAACAGCGCAATAAACAATAATTTATTAACTGGGGGGAAGGAGGGCTCATAACAACACGGGCAGAGTCCCTCGCGGGAGTCGGTAGATGAAATATTAACCAATAAAGACCCAGTCGTAGCAGAGAGAAGGGAGGGGCAATTTTGAATCCTGTTATTGTCCAGAAACTTTGTTGGTTCTGAATAAAGTTTCGGTTACAAATGGGGCGTTTGGAAAATTCGGGTCTCTGAGTTGTCAGTGAGGGAGGGGGGAAGGGTGGTTGCTTTTGTGTTAGATGACGCGAGTAATGTAGGGTAAGACAAATTGTAGCACTTACTTATGTTTCCCGGTATTTAGTCGGAAGTTTGGAGAGTGGTAACTCATTTAATGGGTGAAGGTAAGTGAATTACCTCTTCAGGGGTTAAGAGTGTGGAGACAATATTTAAGACTGATAAATATGGATTTAGCAGAAAGTATGAAAAAAGTTCAGGTACGACGTAGTATCGGATTATCTACGTTGCGTTTTATTCTCAGTTAACAACTTAGTTTAATGTTTGCTCTTGAAATATAAGTACATATAGCGTTTGAAGTTTTATTCTACACAATATTATAATCAAAGCTATGCGATATTGGATAGAATGTCCTCTTCAGTTTGAATATATTTTCATAAATTATATTATATTTTTTTTAATTAGAAATCATAAAATCAGTTATTGCAGTTATTTTCTTTTAAATTGGCCAGGTCCTTGAGATACAGCAATATAAAAACACTATAAAGTAACAGTTTTAACGCTAATTATTCAACAGACTCTAATACTTTTGTATAATATGCGCCTGTATGATACTTTCAATACTTTCCTAGTTATTCAAAAAATAGAAATGCTAAATCTCATAAAGCGTACACTGAACGCATAAGCACTGACTCATCCTAATCCGTTACAACTTCTCCCTTTCCATAAAGAGTCAGGGTAAAAACGGAATATTCTCGAGAACGTAAAAGATCTGTATGAGTGTAGATCCGCACTATCTGCGAATGCATCCCAAGAGTGGATTCATCATGAAAATCGAGAAAAAAAATATAAGAGTAGAACTTAAATTCCATAAAATATGCTAAAGATGGAAACAGGTTCTTCGATTTGATTTTAAGCCATATACGAGTTCCTGCCCGCGCCTGTGTAAGAAAGTATCTTGAGCTGTCTTCTTGCTTGTTCATTTTTTATTCTTCTCCGAGCACCCACTCGGCTTCGGCTATATTACATTTTTCGAACACTTTTTGAATTTAAAATGACCCAATAAATTCACTTCGATGCCTTCTTAGATGACGAGACGCCATTTTGCAAAATTTTTGAGCGGAAACATTTTTCCATTTTAAAGTGGAATTTTCATCGAAGGATTCTCGTAACTTCTGACACTTCTACAAAAAGTGGAGATGAGTATTTTATGATAAATTTCTTTTCAAGTTGTTTGAAGGGTATTATTTGAAGAGGAGAGAAATTATATTTGGCTTATAGGTTGTAGGAGATACCTTTTAATATCGAAGCTTAAAATCATTGGCAGGAATAAAGAAAAATTTCTCGTGCATAACCTTCCTTGTAAATTAAAATACAAAATATTCCAACATTTGACAGATTTTTGTCAAGATGATCGCAGTAAATATTGCTCTCAGAAATAAAAATACAATATTATTCTTTAAACAAACAAATTTTAAAAATTTCATGGAAATCATAAACTAATTGCAAAAGAGTCAGTTAAGGTTAAGAAAATTATTTTTTTACTTTTTTTATGGTTTTCACTTATATTTTCATAGCTAAAAGTAGTTTTCTTTGTTTTCTTAATTTGTTTATGAATTCTCCTAGATAGGATGCTATGAGTTCCAACTCATTTTCCTTGATGTAAATAAAACTTCACCTATCTTAACTATCAAATGAATCTTAGAGTTTAGGAGTTCATAAATATAATTTGCAAAAATTATTAACTTGTAAAATAGTTTTAAGCTTTCCATTGTTTGAAATTAACAATGACTTGAATTTTTAAAAATTAAAGAAATTTGTAAAAACATAAATATTTTTTAGAATAAGGTTTCTCAGACATTTTTATTAGCTCTAAAAAGGTATTTATTATGGAAAATGCTATGTAAATAAGTTCTTGGTTTTACTTTCATAATTGTTTAGTAGAATCACTGACAACAAAGTTCATTCCCTTTGAGTACTTTCAAAAATAACAAGTTTAGCTTTTAACACACACACACTTAAAGATAACCTCAAATTAATTAAAAATTAAAAAATATATGATAAAGCAAGCTTGGATTCATTAGTTTCGTCATAAACATAACCGCATCCATCATGATTCCGATAGTGAAAAACGACGAATCCCAAACAATTCCATTTCTACCATCACACCGCCTAGAGTCCAATCTTGTTAGAAACTATTAGCAGAGTATTTCAGCAACAAAAATGACCTAAAGGAAATCCCGCCGAATTAACCTATTAACTTAATTAAGCAAACGTTAGGAAAGTACTTAACAGAGTGCTTGAGCGAGGCAAGCATCTTTTCTCTAAAGTTTAGCATTTCATTATTACATTTCCTCAGGGCACGCGAAGTCTACTCGGATTTTATTAATTTATATTCTTTGCGGTGGCACTACTTGTTTTATTTGATTAACCGAAAGGAAATGAGAGATGGGTTTAAGTGGGGCTTGGGGAGATTATTTTGTTGGTGGTCTCTAGGTTCTTCCCTCTTGGGGGGATTGGGGATGAAAAAATTCAAGTGTGAGGACTAGGGGATTAAAAAGATGATGTTGAAGTGGTGAAGAGTTTAATTGAAGTATTATTATGATATGATTGTTTTGTGAGAAATGACTTTGGGTTTCGGTTTGTTTGAAGAAATACGTTAAAGGTGGGTATAAATGGAAATTCGAAAGAAATTTCTTTCTCAATCTTCTTTGAAAAAAGTTTCAAGAGTGTACAGGGTGTTTCAAAAGTCTGTTTCACGGCTTACATTTGGAACCATGAACTCTTAGGGTCAGGGAAGTGGAGGTGCATCCCTAGATCATCATCCTAGATCGTGCTAAATCCATTGAGACGGCTTACAGTTCCACTAGCGACGGAATAAAATAGTTAAAAAAATAATTAAATACTAAAGGAGGAGGAACAAAAACTTCAGTTAGTAAATTGTTTACAATATCCAACGTAGAGAAAATATGTTTTCATGAAACATAAAACGCAAGAAAAAAGTTTCATGAAAGTATCTTAAATATTCGAGGAGATTTACGATCAAAGTTAGCAATTTTTTATCATTGAAAAAATACACAATTTCAGAAACTTTTCCAGTGTCGTGGAGACGTATTTCGACAAATTTGAATTCAAACGTCAAATAAATCACATAATAAATTTAGAGACCATTCTGAATTGTAGAGTGAAAATACTTTTTCATCTCCATTAGTTTTTTATTAATATTTTTAATTTTATTATTTCACGTCTAGGAGCACTGTAGGCAATTCCATTGGATTCAACATGGTCACTTACCTGGGGGTCCAACTTATTTCCATGACCCTTAGAAAGGTTAGTTCCAGACAAAAAAAAAACCTGAAACATACTTTTAAAACACTCTATATAGTCATCTAAAACAAATAATTTAGTTTAATTAAACCTTATTTTATATAAATGACAAATGTGTTAAGCATTTCACTTACAATTATATTTCAAATACCTTTTACAAAGTTATAATGACGAAAATATTAAAAATATCAAAAATCTAAATCTTAACTTGAAAATCCTTTTTTGGGAAAACTACTTGAACCTTTTTTATTCAGAAAACAATACTTAAGTAAATATATAAAGAAATTAATGTCATGTATATTTAATTACAAGAATAAATTTTACCCATCACGGTCCTAGAACAAACACGTTTAATATGAAGCTCCTTAACGTGACTAAACACAATAAGTAAACAGAAATTCCCACAAGGGCACAAGAACTATTTCCGAAATAAATGGCCTGTGTTGTGTGTGTATTTGTATAACTTCTTTTGTCTGTATCACCACTTTTTACGTGTATATTCATTCACCTGAACTCATTTTTCAACGGTTTATTGTTTAGTTAAAAAAGCACTGGGAACAGGGGTATGTGTTCTCTTTAAAACATAATTCCGCGAAACATTTTTATTCTCTAGTAATTGAAGAAGCAATAAGGTAATAGAGGTACATTCGGGGTTTTGATTACTCAATTATTTACTTATTAGATGAGGTATGAATTTCATAAGACAATTATTCATTACACAAATGTTTGTTTTTTTGTGACAAATGAAGGGGAAATATTGTGTCTCCTACTGTACCCTACAAATTAAACGACTGAATTAATTTTAGAGTGTCTTAGAATGTCAAAGCACGAGAAATCGGCCTACACAATTTTTAAATACAAAATGTTTTTATTTTTGAAATGCTTTGTTTTTAAAGGGGGAAGGCTCTGTCTGATTGGTATGAAAAAAAAAGTTGATTTTTCATGTTTTACACGCTGCTGTCAATTATTGTTACAAAACGTAATATTCTTTGATATACGTCGGAAGGAAACTAAATTAAATCTGAAAGAAAACTGAATTTAATTGAAACACGAATAGGTAAGATTAATTTATACTGGCGGATTCGCTTTAATTAAAGTGTTGAAATTATAAATACTCTTGAAATAGAATAGTTGAAATTTTGTAAATATTTCAAACACTTAACATATAAACAATGGGATAAAGTAGAGTAGGAGTGCGTTGTCAGATAAGAGTACAGAACACAGTAGTTTTTCCATTTCCCCTGTTGGCAACAGTGATGTAAACGGAAACGCGTGTGAAAATAAATTAACACATGTATTTTAATCTGTCTTAAAAGTCTGTCATTTTAATTTTCGTTATTTCAGAATTTTATTTATCAGATGTACCTTAAGTTCTCTCCTAAAATGCTTTAAACTATATCACGGAAAAAAATATTACACTTTCTTTAATTTTAAAACATTTTATAAATAAGTTTTATCTTTTTATTCTCTTAATTAATACTTTTACTTAAATTCAAACATAATTCTGCATAAATTATTATTATTATTTTTTGTTTTCTTTTTATTTTTTCAGCATTAAATCTCATTTTTAAATACAACGTAAAAAAGCAAAAATCAGAAATAACGAGGGGTAGTTTTTAAAGAGTAGTGCACTTTGTAAAAAATTCTATCACTTATCAGCGCTATTATGTCTTATAGACGCATTAGAACAAACAAACATGTATTAAATATTTACTAGCTGGTTTGACCCGGCAAAGCCGCGTCTTACCAGCTAGATTACGCGCCTTTGGCGCTGATGCGAGCTTCGCTCGTTACTACCACACGCTTTCAGCGCAGTTAAATTTTTTACAATTTATTACTTTTTTTAAGCTGCATCGTCAGCGCTAAACTGTTCAATATTTTCAATCAAATTGTAGGTTTTTCTAACCACAACTAATTTATTCTTATGCGTCATCTGAAGAGAAAGAAGTAATACTTTAATTAAACCTGTACCAGTATTTTTTTATATAAATCCAATAGAGTATTTTCAGGTGACGTCACTACCGGTTATTTTCTTTTAACTGTGTATCTACTGTAGGGATTTTAACTGTTGCTAAGGCCATTGTTTATCTGTTGCTAAGGCGGTTTTTAGGTATGGGATCACGTGATTGCAAATGCTCCAACAGAAGAATTCCACAGCTAGTCATTTTCTGTAACTGTTAACCTCTGTAGGGCAAAAAACTGTGACATCTTCTGTTGCTAAGGCCGTTGTTAGGTCCGAGTCATGTGATTGAAAATGCTCTATATGCCTAGTAGGTATCCTGTTGCGATAAATCTAGTAAAACGTTAAAAAATTGAAGTTTGATAATTTCAAAGTAGATTTTCTTCACGCTCTTTAAAAGACGTTTTACCTGTGTTGGTAAAAATATTAACTGAAAACAATGGGGCAAATTGAAAAAAGTTTCTAATTTAAAAATGGAATGCTTTGAAGGAACGTGACACATTTTTGGCTCATCTAGGGTTGGAAATCTTTCGATCAAGACCGAGTTTGTCAAAATCGGTTCAGGGGTTCGGGCTGGCGGCCGGCAGAACGGAACCTCCCCATAGAGATAACATGGGGGCAAAACGAAAAAATTGTATAATTTAAAAATGGAAGGTTTTGGAGGAACGTGTTATATTATTGGCTCATCTAGGGGTGGAAAGCTTTCGATCAAGACCGAGTTTGTCCAAATCGGAACGGGGGTGCGGCCTGGCGGCCGGCCGAAAGAAAAACCAAATTATTTTAATATATAAGATGGGTAGAATTTAAGAAACAATCTATCAGAAATTTTGTTTGAAAAACATAATTACAGCATTTTAAGAGATAGAAAAAAATTTGATTTTCGAAAAAAAAATATGCATCAAGAAAATGAACAACTAGTGTTGTGAAAAAAGTATTCTTGAGATCTTAAACGCGTTACAAGTATCAAAAATTTTCATAGGTTGTAAACGCCATATTTTATACCTCTCAAGAGATGCCATCAAATCTTTTAGGGATCAAGAAGATATCTCTGCTTTCCTACCTAGGCTCTAAAATTCGCAGAGACTATAAAAACAGCAGTAAAACACGAACATCCCTTTCTTGGAAGGAAATACTACTCGTCTACAAATGAATAAAGCTCTTTGGAAATGCAGATGGCGAAGTTTCAAAATGTTCTTTGATCTTTTGAAAATTCACTCTCTTATTCTGACGTGTTTTGATGCTCATTTCTGCGAACTTTATCCTGATTTGTTTCTTTGCAAGAACTGTATTTGTGGAATATTCTCAATTTTTGGAATAGTAAAACTTACAAAAATGCCCTTTTCAAATTATAACTTGGAAATAAGGAAAAATAGATTCAGGATTAGCCATTTATTAAGTTGCCTAGTTTAAAATTTTCTCATTGCGTGGTACGTACTATAAAATATCAATATAAAAAATATTTTATTGCGATTCATTTAAAAATCACAAAAACATTAATAGGTTTCATTTTTTTTTGAGTAAAATAAAACTATTTTTAAAGAAAAGAAGTGTATCAAAATGACTGTAGCAGTTAACTTAGCAGGTATCAAAAATACCTTTTTTATAAGTGATAAAAAATGTACCGCACATGGAAATGACAATTTAAATTTTGAAAACAATTTCCATTGCATATTTTTATTTCGAAAAATAAACATAATATTCATTGAAATGTACAAGAAAAAATTAAGAAAATCTATTAATAACTTTTTATATCCTTCCCAAAAAAAGCTTTAATAATGAATCAGTGTCATAAAATTCTGTTTCGTTTCAACATAAGTCTTTTTTTATCCGGAATTTCTTTACATAATTCAGGTTAGTATAGTAGATATGTTATTGCAGAAAAAGTTATACAAAAGTTATCATTTATGCGTAGGTGTACATAAAATTATGGGAATTAAACATATTCCACACTAAACGTTTTTAATGTTTTGAAATATTATTTCTATGTGAAATTATTCTAAGGATTATGATAAAAGGAATCCATTATTTTTTCTCATGGTCTAAAATAAAATTATTGAAACACCAGATAAAAATAAAAATAATTGTTGCTTTATTTTCTATAGCTGATTGCAATATTATGAAAAACGTTTTTAAATATTCGTTTCATAATGCTTTAAGAGCATCTTATATTACCTACTTTTTAAAATAGTATAATTTATATTTTAACTACATTTACGGTATTATTGAATTAATATAGCAAACGCTGTGTAATAACATTCCAAATATACTCATTATCAAATATTTTGGCTGTCAAGAGAGATTAATTGATATTGAGAGATTTTGATAAAAAAATAATTATATTTAATAAAAAATAAACTGTTACCGATGGTTAAAATAAGTGTAAAAAAATTAGTATTTCCTTTAAACTTTTATTTATTAATAAAAGCTACTAACTTTCATATTTTATAAGAAAATAAACGCAGCAATAAAAATATTATTGAATGCGAAATTTTCATTTCGAAAAAGAGCATGCAAATAATATAAAACTATGAATTTTCGTTATTTTTTTACTCAGATAAACACAATTAAACTTCCTACTTTCTCTCAACTCTTTTCTCTGCTTCTTGCGCGTGCACATTCTATCATCTCACCCGAACCCAAATAAAAAAAAAAGTTCTCCCAATCTCTCCCAAGTAATTCAAGAGAGGGGATAAACATTCCAAAAAAAAAACAATCTCAGGCTTATACCCAATTTTTCCAACGCCATGAGTGCTTTTGTCGCTTCGTTCCAATATTTCATCGGGAAGCGACCAAAAGTTTTCAGCTTTCCTTCGTTGGAAAGACTTTGAAGACAACTAAATGTGTCCCCTACCGCTCGTTGCACGGTGCCATTACGAGGACTTCTTCGTACACAAAATCTATTTCCCTCTTTTTTCCCATGGACATGAATGTCTTCGTTGTTTTCGACCTCACATGGCCTGTTCTGGTTCTACCCCGTTCAACGTTTCCAGTCAACCAGACGAATTGAACTGCATTTTTTTTAGGGAGAGTTGTTTTATATCCAGAAAGAAGTATTTTTTTTGTGTTTAATGCTTATTTTATCCTATTGTGTGAACGTTTTAATTGTTGTTTTATAATGTAAACTTCAACCATGCATTCAAGATATATGTTTTAATTTTTGACTCTAAAAATATATATTTTAAGGAACAGAAAGCAAAAAAAAAACACGATTGGAAGACTTGTGATATGAAAAACAAAATCGTTGATGCATTCATCCAACAGAGGTTTTACTAAAATAGTTTTTCACAAAAAAAATAAAAAATTAAATATAATAAGAAAATTATTATAAAGCACGTGCAAGATATTTTTATTTTTTCTGATAAAACAATTTTGTAAAGAAGAAAATTTTTAGAGTACACTTGTCGTCATTTTTCATTAAACGATGGTTGAAGCATTTTCTTTGGCATATTTTACCTTTTAAAAATTTCCAATCACTGCTAACCTTAATAGCTACAATATGTGGCTACAACTGTCACAAAATATGTATATCTCTGGTAATAAAATGAAATAAATATTCACTTTTTTATAGCAAAAAAAAAACCTAAAGGTCAGGCAATTTTAAATGGAATGCATTATGCTTTTAAGTATGAATCAAAAATATTTCTAGAAGTACTATTTTTGGAAAAATATCAAAAACTTATTTATTTTATATTTTCTCTTACATGGTTTTTCATTTAAAGATTACTCAAATTTTTTAATGTTTAAACGTGGAATATTAATTTTTAAAGCGTAATGTTTTTTCAAATTAAAGTATTATCCCCTTGTAAGTTTGTTCTGAAATAAACGATCTTTTGAAAGAAGATAAAAGAGCACTTTAGTAATGCTATCAATTTTTTTAAAACCCAACGTGCTTAATGAAAACATGAAAGCTTATCGAATTCGAACATAGCATATTTTATTATAAAAAATAGAAAATTTAAACAGAAAATGCAATTAATTTTTCATTTTGAATGAAAGATTTATTATCTGTGTATTTTTTAAAAACGTGTTAGATATGTTATTTCCTTTTACAGGATTATAAATGCGCATAGAATTCTAATAATTTTTTAAATTATTGGAATATTTTCTAAAAACTTTTTGATGTTTATATTTAAAAGCGATCCTGTGCTTAAAATTTTATTTGAAAGAGAGGATTTTTATTCTTAATCTTATCGGTCCAGATTACTATTACTACTACTGTCTATACAAAACTTTGACATACTACATTTGAAGAAAATCAAATAAAACTTATGTTTAACTAATATATTCCACTTTAAAAATGACCATAAGATTTCATATGAATATCAAATTAAATTTTATATTCTCTTTCTTTGAGAAATTCAATTCACTTTCATTAAAAATTCATTACGTAAAATGAAATGAAGTGACTTGTATGAGACGCTTTGATATCACTATCACACCCTATTCATGAAATCCTATTTAAGAAAAGACCAATTTAAAGAAAAGAAAGGGCTTTAGGCAAGAATTTTTCTCCCTTAAGAATCTAGTGTTTACCCCCTCTGCCCTTCCTATTTCATTATTCAATAACCCCGTAGAAGAAGGGGGGAATATTTAAATTTTAAAACAGGAGGTTGGGGGAATAATTATCAATCTCAACACTGCCAAAACCTGCTGAAAAGAAGCTTGCATCTGAAGGCGCCTTTAATTTATGGTAGCTGACGTTAGAAGGAAAAGGCCGCAATAAAATTGATTTTTTTAATCATGTTGAGTTCAGTTTTTCTGTTAAAAGCTAGACATAAAATTAAAGTTTTCATCCATTTCTCGAAAATATCTTTGAACAGATTGCCAACACTTTTATTTCATTAGAAGGAGAGTTTGCCTATTTTTCATAAACTTTATTTGGTTCTCTTTTTCAATTGCATAATTCATAGAATTTATAAAACCCTTTTGGCATGTTGTCTTTTATATAAAATATCTTATAGCTAAATTAAATAAATTTTTTAACTAAATAATTTGAATTTAAAATTTTGTTTATGTATAATGCAGTGCTTTTCTAGAAATACTGATGTTGTAACTGTGGTAGGTGTATGACCTGATTAGAATGAAAGTGGTATAAGTCCACTGAACATAGTTTTGAGTTATCCAAGGTTTTCTCTAAAGGTGCCTGTGTTGTTCCTATGGAGAAGGCATTTTCAGGCGGCTCTTACGGGCCAATCATTGAGCTTTTGACTTAGGCGATTACCACACTAGGTAAAGGAATATATATAAGAATCCAAATCCATGATTTTCTCAAATTTTGTATTTTCGGACATATACAATTTTCATCCTGAGCAGCCCGTATTCCAAAATAAGGTATTTGGGGTGTAGTCCAATACTACTACTAAACTAAACTCATCGGCGCAACAGCCCTATAGTGGGCCAAGGCCTACGATGCCCATCTTCGTTTCCTTGACCGTGGGGCCCTGGGGTGCAAGGCATATGTCCCGGTTAGGTGGTCAGTCTAACGCATGACCCCCAGAGTCCTCCAGAGAGTGGTGTAGTCCAATACCAATATAAATAACTTCAGTCGAATTCCCTAAAACTTCCTTGATATCTTCCCCCCCCAAAAAAAAAAGTAATATCGTTCCTGTCTGCTTAGAGACAAGCCACACCGGCCGCCAAGAAGAAGTGTAATTCCATTCGAGAAATCTATGTTCCAAATACTTTTTTTTTAGGTTTTTATTCATTTTGGTTATTTGGTTTGCATTTTAGGTTGTTATGCAACGATTTGATAGGTGGCTTCTTGCAATATCTGTAGCTTAATTTATTTATTTTTCGAATTTTAAACTAAGCATAGATGTTACATAGATTTTTAAGTATTTTTCAAAAGATGTTATAAGAAACATTTGCTCAACATTTTAAGAAACAATATCTATAAAATCTCAAGCGGTATGTATTTTAAAGTGATAAAAAAACTGGTAAAAAAATTGGTTTGGTAAAAAAAACTTTCTAAATCAGTTTTTAAAAAACTGAATTTAATATACATTTAATATGTTTAAAACCTATTAATTTATATTAATTTCTTTCAATTTTCAAATACAAACAATCCTTGGTAACTTAATCCGAAAATTATAATATGTTCTCCAAGTAAACCTTAAAAAAAAATTAAGAAAAGGAGAAAATTTATACATCAATTTCATACTCAATTTGATATTATATAAACGAATCTTATAAATTCCTATTTTAATGTTTCGTACCAAACCCCACAAGGTACACTAGTGATACAAACGTGGTATACAAGATTCCTCCAAACTTTCAGAAATGTTGATTATTCTCCCAACACAAAGGAGTTTGATTAATTTGTAAGGACTGTTAAGTTGGTAATCTTATTACTGACTTTCAATTAATTATAGTCTTTTAAGCAATTGGGAACGCCTTCGATTGGCTTAAGTACCAAATCAACAAACAGCATGAAAGATCTCTTTGTTCCAGGCAACTGGCTTGAAAGAGAATGGTAATGAACTAAATAATTAAGAAACGTTGTCTACTTAGAATGGTTGATCTAAGATTTCTGCTGAACAGAAATTTTCAAAATATTCTATGGTACTATTCTTATTCCAGAATTGCGCATTTTGACGGGAAAATTGTTTTTACTGGTCATGGACTTTTATTCTTCTCTTAAACGCTTTGGGCTGGAAGATTGTTTCTTTAGTACTGACTATTTTCAGGAATTCATCTGAGGAGCCTAGAATCCAAGGGGTACAAGTGATTATACACATTGATAATGAGAAAAACAAAGTTAAAGTTAAACTCCCATTTAAAAATTATAAGTAATTTTTTTATACATATGAAAAACATTTTCCCCATGCAGTTATTCACTTGTATCCCTTTACCACAACAATATTTGACTCCAAAGCAACTACTTAGTTCACTTAACTCCAATACTAAAAAAACTGCACTTATACCCCTTGGCTTCTACGCTCCTCATCTTTAATCTGATTTGTATCAAGTAATAAAAAACCTTCATGAAAAAAATATAAAATATATTAATCAAAATTTGTGGTTATGTTTTCTGTGTGATAAAAAATCAATGCCATCCTCTTCAGGAATCAATTAAACATCATAATATCGCATGTATAAAGTATAATTACATCATGTAAGTAACCAATCCATTCAATTTTCTACCCACATGAATAAACTAAAATAACTACTGCAATACATTGCTAATGCACTCTCCTCAAACTAATGCACCTAACGTTAGGAGCATTTTACTGTGAAATATGTCTTCTGTCCGGTAACAATGGAGAATCGGGATATAAAGAGGAAGGGTCCAGTTATGAGAGATAGCAGACTTCCTCCAAAAGGAAATTTACTTTCCCGATCCCATCGGTTAGTGTCGCTTTACCACTTTCTTCACCTTTTATCGAGCTTTCCGTAAGCCTTTGTGTGTTCTTCGAATCGATTAGAACTGGACAAGTAAAATGGAAGTTCCTTCCCACCATAAAAACCTTTGAAAATCTTCTATTATTTATTCGGTAATCGATGGTAGCGGGAAAACTTTTTACTGTAAATGATCATCCTTCACCGTATGAAAGCGAGCCATTCTTTCAAAACACTTTCGATAGTTTCTGCGCTGAGCCTAAAAGACTGGAGAATTTTTGTTCTATTCCAATTTTTGTCTATACAAAGTAAACAAGTTCTTGTTTTAGTAGCCTTATACAAACTGTTTTGAGGAGTTTGTCTCTCGTGGTTTCTTAATTTAAAATTTATAAAACGTCTTTAATTTAAAATTTATAAACCAAAATTATTTTCTCATTTCCAAAACAATAAAAGCTTCTTAAAGAAAATAATTATATTGATATTAATTTATGAAGAACGGTTAACCAAATATTGTGTAATCGGATTTAGAAGAAAAGCATAAAATTAATAAATCTCATTAAATATATTTAAATAATTTTCTCATTTACAAAAGAATAAAAGCTTCTTAAAACAAATAATTATATTGATATTAGTTTATGAAGAACTTTTAACTAAATATTGTGTAATCACATTTAGAAGAAAAGCATAAAATTAATAAATCTCATTAAATATATTTAAATAATTTATCCTTGCATAGCCCTAAACTGACTTAAAAGTTTCCTCTAATAATAATATTGTTAGCAAAGAGAAATTCTTCTGGGAAAATAGTATCCCTGAATACATTAGGGGTGTTGTGTGTATTTCTTTAAAAGAAAAACGCTTACCTACTATTTCTAATTTTCCACGATTTAAAAAATTCTTACGGACTTCTTCAGTGAGGGATATTTTACACCAAGCTTCTCCATAGACAACATAAAAGTATCATCGATACTTACAACTCAAAAATACATTTATTCTATAATACAGTAAGAAATAAAAATGCGTATTGAATGGAACTTTGCACCAAACCTTAACTTTAATGATTTATCACTAAACTTCTTTTAAATACATCTTTAATTAAGAAAATGATAATTTTTCCGGCTTTTTAATTGTAATGAAATATATATTAATATAGAAATTTGAAATTAAACTTCTTTCAATGTCGGACATTATTAATTTTTTTAATAAAAATGTCATTGAATCTACTTGTGACCAACGAAACGTGGAAGAGACGACACAAAGATCCTCATTTCACTCTTTATCACAAAATAAGTACCTTCATAGCATTTCTACAGGATAGGATATAATATTACTCACTTATTACTGAGTAAGAAGAACTTCAATGTAACTTGGTATTTGTCAATAACTGCAATTCCAGTAGATATTTCTCGATTCTTAATGTTCTTCATTTTTATCCCAGATTCTCTCTTTCAAACCTTATATTGAAGCAACTTCGTAAAAAACCCTTTGCTTCACAACAGAAGCACTTCAGAAGATTACATATTGTACTTCTGATCCCAGTAGTCAAGCCGAACAATTCGTGATATGGTGGAATTTAAGTGTTTGGTTTGTATTTCTTTACGCAGGGGGGGGGATACTAAATCCTCCTTGATACCCTACCTTCCGCTTTCGAATTTTCATTTTTCATTTCGAAAATATTTCTCTGCGTTATTATTTTCCTTTAAGGTGTTCTTTTTTTTAGATTCCGATATCCTATAAAAACAAGGAAAAACATACCTTCTTCAATCTATTAGATTAAAGGAAACACAACCGTTGAAGTTCAAGTAATCTTTATAAATGTGAAGGAAATACATACAGTTGATTAGCTTTTTGAAAAATTTATATATTGCAGAAAAGTGGCTAACAGTTCTTTTCATCACAGAATAACACATTTAAAAAAATTTCCAACATAAAAAATTCTTCCTTGGAAAGTTGCCAGCAGTCAAAAATAATTCCTTATTTTTATAATCGATACTTAACCTAGTGGTTAGGTACAGAATTTGAATACAATATTTATTAACCCTTGAAGTAATTGGAGCAAAATTAAAAGTCTATTAAACTTTTTAATTAATTTAGAATTTTTCATGTAGTATTTACTCAGATTTTCATTTAGTGAGACTAATTTTTTAATATGATGCAAACAATTATAAAATTTTTTAAACGGGGATTTTTTCTCCTTAAAGCTGGTTTCATCATAACTTGGTACTTGGTAGTATGATTTTTTATAGCTTTGAAAAATACCTTTGTTATGAATAATTAATCGATTTCCAAATAAAAAAAACTCCCAAAGGAAATTGCAATGGTCCCGAAATTTTAGAGTATCTATCTTTAATACTGAATCAAACTGGAGAAAAATTACAATTTAATGAACTATTTGAACTCTAGTACTGTCTACCCTTACTTTTTGGTACTTCTGATTTGGTTCCTGGCATCATGAATCAAAAAGCGGAAATGTATATAGAAACTATCAAAATATTGATAGTTAAATAAACTCCCAAAATAATGTAAGTAAACTTTTAGGAAAATTGAAAACTTTTTGAAAGGATTACTTGAACTCAGGACGGGCTTAAACAAACGGAATCAATACCATCCCTTGAGCTTACTTAGAAAAATCTGACCTTATTCCAAATATATTCCATCACATTCCTTTTAGAATCACGAAAATTCTCTCTGCATGAAAATTTCCAGAGAGCCGATATATTCAATTCCTCAACTGCACGAATAACCATTACCAAAGCGTGAAGAAAAAGACAAAGGAACCAAGCCTGGCGTGATATTCCACTCTCGAATAGAATAAAGCGTTTTGATGGAGCCTGGCTTTTCCATCAAGACAAATTCCCGGCCGCGTATGGACCACTTCTTTTCTCGTTTTACTTTTAAACTCGATAATTTATGTGATAGGCCGGTGGTATTTTTCTTCGTCCGTCAGGTTTTCCATCACCGGCGAGTTCGTGTTGAAGAAAAGATAGCTGTAGAGAAGCGATGGCGTGTTTTCCAGCGACTGACGTGCGACAGCCT
Source organism: Tetragnatha montana (assembly GCA_963680715.1). Taxonomy (NCBI): domain Eukaryota; kingdom Metazoa; phylum Arthropoda; class Arachnida; order Araneae; family Tetragnathidae; genus Tetragnatha; species Tetragnatha montana. Next base: position 26,322,849 of record OY796681.1, read on the forward strand.
GCCGGTTCCAGCCAGCGACGGAATTGACTGGGCTTCTCGAGAAATAACATCCTCAGGTCGAGAAGGTGGAAGGAAAGCAGCTTTTAGGCGCTATTTTTAAAGACTGGTGCGGCCAGGTGGAATTGAAAAACTCCGGATTTTATTCCCGTTGACTGGTTGTCGTAGTGATGTCGCTCTCAGAAAGTATCGCTACTGAAAGAGGTTTTTAAGAGTTGACTTTCTAGGCCAGAGTTTTTAGTTTCCTCCTCTCTTAAGTATGTGGGTAAATAGATAGGTGTTGCATTTACCTTGGTAATAGAACTTCACAGTTATCGTTAAGTATATTGGATAAAGGATTTTATAAGAACTTTGCAAAAATGCACGTAATATATATTTTTAGCCTTAAATTATGAATTAGAGTTTTTTAAGTCTCGTTTAAACTATTTGGACTTGCATTTGATTTGATATGAGTGAGAGGGGAGCTAGTGGGTACGAGTGAGGATATGTGAAAAGTCTGCCATGCGTGATGGATATCTTTCCTGTATGCTGATTCATTATTGCCTCTAGGCTTAAAGCCCATTCTTGCATACTTTGAATGCATAATACGCTTTTATGACTCCAATACAAAATGAATCTTTTGTTTCTAAATTCAATTTTTACAGAAATGCATAATGAAAATACTATTTGAATAAAAATTAAATAGTATTTTAAATTGCAATTGTAATAGAGACTTTCAGAAGTAAATAACATGACAACTCAGGGACAAACTAAAGGGGTGGAAAGACAATCACCCCCTTAGATCCAAGACAAAATTCTATAACGTAGAAAGTTTAATGATTTGTGGTTTTAGCCCAGTAATTTTAGGGTTTGGTAGCTAACTAATTTATAATTAGCTTAAAATTTCAGGATAAGCTCTCTATGATGTGTACAACCCACCCTGAAAAGTCCCCAAAGATCCTCCATCGGCGTCATTAAAAAAAGTCGGATCAAAGATGGCCGCCTAGCATTTTTGCCGATATTTTCGCTCATATCTAAGTCAAAAATTAATATTTTTTAGTTCTGTAAACGGATTTATACTCAGGATAGATGCCGTTTTCGAATAAAATTTACAGTTTTGCGATAAAAATATAATAAAGAGGATGTGAAGGGATTTTATTCATGCCAAACTGCAAAATTTTCATTGTTATAATGGTATACAATAGTATACAGTTATATGGCGTGCTTTGCCATATAACTGTATACTATTAGAAAAATCGATCGGAAAAGTACGATTGTTTTTAGTAGTCCCATTTGCAGGATTATTTTGAAGAAAAAAATTTTGAAATCCGCTGAAAATTGACAGAGATATTCAATTTTTAGTAAAGTGTTGTGGTACGGATGGTATTGGGTAGTATACGTTTAGGAGTGAGTTTCGCACTTGTAGTGGAGTCGCTTGTGTCAAAAACCAATGGTGTAAAAAAATATTTTGGCAGAAGCTTAGTGAGAGGTATCATTCGATTCGTAATGACGTCTACATTAACGTGGTACCGGGTGTTTTTTCCGAATTCCGTGCAGGAGGTTTCTATGACGTCATGAATGCAAGATGGCCGCCGCAGGAAAAAAGCTGTAAATGGCGATCTAGGGATGCTATCGGAACAGTTTTTGGACAAAAAGCTCAGAAATTTATATTTTTATCGAATAGCTACAAAAATAAGCATCTTAATCGGTTAAAAATTGCGTTTATGACGTCATAACCAAAAAATGGCTATTTTCACCAAAAATACAGTATTTTGTCATGTAATACTTTAAAAAGATGCTATTTTCAACGTGAATGTAATGAAAATATGTTCACAATAAAAAAAACAACAATGGAAATTTCATTGGTGGTCACAAAAGGCAGATATGACGTCAGAAATCCAAGATGGCTGGCATGTAAAATTAATTTCTTTAGTTTTTTATTCCAAAAAATTTTAATTGGGAATTATTTTATCCTTAAAATGACTTTATTACAACATTAATAAAAGTATAATAATTCCCAAATAAAAATTTTTGGAATAAAAAACTAAAGAAATTCATTTTACATGCCAGCCATCTTGGATTTCTGACGCCATATCCGCCTTGTGTGACAAATAATGAAATTTCCATTGCTGGCATTTTAATTATGAACATATTTTCTTTACATTCGCGTTGAAAAGAGCATCTATTTAAGGTATTACATGACAAAATACTGTAGTTCTGTCTTTCACACCTAATATTTCAATGCTATTTTCAGGAATTTTAAAATGTTTTGTTAAATTTTATCCTCAAAATACCTTTATTACATTCATATAAGTGTAATAATTCCCAATTAAAACATTTTTGAATAAAAAAATAAAAAATTTTATTCTGTGTGGCAGCCATTTTGGATTTCTGACGTCATATCCGCCTTTTGTGACCACCAATGAAATTTCCATTGTTGTTTTTTTTATTATGAACATATTTTCATTACATTCACGTTGAAAATAGCATCTTTTTAAAGTATTACATGACAAAATACTGTATTTTTGGTGAAAATAGCCATTTTTTGGTTATGACGTCATAAACGCAATTTTTAACCGAATTAGATGCTTATTTTTGTAGCTATTCGATAAAAATATATATTTCTGAGCTATTTGTCCAAAAATAATTCCGATAACATCCCTAAATCGCCATTTACAGCTTTTTTCCTGCGGCGGCCATCTTGCATTTTCTGACGTCATAGAAACCCCCTGCACGGAATTCAGAAAAAACACCCGGTACCACGTTAATGTAGACGTCATTACGAATCGAATGATACCACTCACTAAGCTCCTTCCAAAAATTTTTCGAAACATGACATAAGCGACCCCACTATTGATTGATAATTGTTTTTTGGCCATTATCTTTTTAATAGCTTAGTTAATACCGTTGTAACGTAAAGAAATCATTATGGTGCATTAAAATTTTCTTACACAAACATTTAATTTGGATTTTTCTTTATCAATTTGAAAGCTAAAGATTTCCATTTTCTAAAAATTGCTGAGGTGGAATCACATCCAGAAGCTGCATGTAGGAAGAGAATTGAATCTTTTATTGGGCCAAGAGTGTTTTGAATTTTAGAGATGTCGTAGCGCTTGTGTTCTCTAATAGTTGTTTGAGGACGCAAAAAAAAAAACCAGTGACTCTATACTATAGGGTCCGAAATATAGAATCGGTCCAAAAGACCTTATTAATTTTAATGAACTTTTTGATGATTAAATGTTTGTGTAAGAAAATTTTAATGCACCAGAATGATTTCTTTACGTTACAACGGTATTAACTAAGCTATTAAAGATAATGGCCAAAAAACAATTATTAATCAAGTGCGAAACCCACTCCTAACGTATACTACCCAATACCATCCGTACCACAACACTTTACTAAAAATTGAATATCTCTGTCAATTTTCAGCGGATTTAAAAATTTTTTTCTTCAAAATAATCCTGCAAATGGGACTACTAAAAACAATCGTACTTTTCCGATCGATTTTTCTAATAGTATACAGTTATATGGCAAAGCACGCCATATAACTGTATACTATTGTATACCATTATAACAATGAAAATTTTGCAGTTTGGCATGAATAAAATCCCTTCACATCCCCTTTATTATATTTTTATCGCAAAACTGTAAATTTTATTAGAAAACGGCATCTATCCTGAGTATAAATCCGTTTACAGAACTAAAAAATATTAATTTTTGACTTAGATATGAGCGAAAATATCGGCAAAAATGCTGGGCGGCCATCTTTGATCCGCCATTTTGGAATGACGCCGATGGAGGATCTTTGGGGACTTTTCAGGGTGGGTTGTACACATCATAGAGAGCTTATCCTGAAATTTTCAGCTAATTATAAATTATTTAGCTATCGACCCCTTTTTTCGCCTAAAATTACTGGGCTATTTACTCTATAAATGACTAACGGCTGTCATTATTATAATTTTTTTCTCTTTATTCAGAACACTCTTATTATGACAAAGAAAAGGGTGAAGGTATGGTCTTTAGGTAAGAACCTTTTTATCCAGTGGAGTATCAAAGGAGGTCGAGTTGTCTGATGTGTAAAGTTGATATTTAACGATGTTAGGAAATAAGTTAGTCAAATGGTGCTGTATACATAGAGAGGGAGAATGTTTTTATCCCTTAATTTTTAAGGCTTGAAAAGGAATTGGAATGAGGTTCAAACCAAAAGTTTACGAGGATGAATGAAATGAGGAGCGAATATTGACACCCTTTAATATATAAAGAATCAAGTCAAACACAATATAAAAACCTCCCTTTTGAGTAAGATTTTTTTTTCTTTCAATTTTCAATATTAAAGTTTTAATATATACGCCTTTAACAAATTGTTTATGGAATCAAAAAAGAATAAAAATATCTATAAAACGTATTTTTAAATGAGTTTGCACTAAATAAATAAGAAGAAAACAACAGCTTACTGTCACGCATCGCATATTTTCTGGAAAAGTAATAAAAACAAGTATAAAGCAATAAATTACAAAATGTATTAAAAGAAAAACTAGGTGCGTGACCAGAAAATCGGATGGGGCCACGCTTTTAATCTTTATGAAACAGCCAAATTCCAAAAGTTTATATTCTCACAGGAGTTTTGAGTGAAACCCTATAATAATTTTTACTTTAAAGAACAAGTAAAAAGTTCGTGCACTTCTTTTTAACTGAAGAGATTATCTTTATAGTCAGTTTTCTAACTTCACAAAAATGGGCTTCGTGTGCTTTTTCGTGATTATGCTTAGTGAATAGAGCCATTTTGTTCCTTAGAATCTGTAGTTTACGAATCGCGATGGTGGACACTTCGGGTCTGCGACTGGGGATTGCGAGAGGCGCAGAAGTGGAAAATCGACCAGTTTCAATTTTGCGTTATTTGTAGTCAAAATGGTTCCTTTCATTTTTTCAATTAGGTTAAACGCCCCATAACACAAAAGAGGTGAAGGAGGAGTATTCGATCCTAGAGTTTGGAAAGAATCCATTCACCCCAGCCGGGGCAGTAGAAGGATAAAGTCGAATGTAATTATTTGTTTACCTATTTTCTCTGAGGTTCGTGTTAATAGTCACAAATAAACGTAATGAAGGGTGTCATTCTTTTCCTTACCTTTGGGCAAGAAAGAATTGCGATAGTAGAAATCTGGCAACGCTCACTGGGGATAGGGAGAGGGGCAGAGAAAAAACACGAAAATCAGCAATATCTAATCAAAAACAATTTCTTTTCTGCACCAAATGCGGTTGAATGTTTTCTAAATTGTCCCCAAAGATGGTCAAAATGCATAAAACTGAATTTCGAACGGTTCTTCTACTTCAATTAGGGTCGAAAAGATGTAGAAAATAGTAAATGGAAATTCTTAACTTTTAAGTCGTTTAAGAACTTATTTTTCCTCATGAAGAAGCACACCTTTCAGGCTAATTTTTACCTTCATATACTTAACAATACGAAATACCATGGTAGATATCTGGTACCTGCGATTAGGGAGGGTGAAAGGGACAGAAAAAAATATACCAGTTTTGATACTGTTCGTAGAAGTAGAAATTCATAATTTTCTAATTTGAGTGGAGTCAAATGTGGTGCAAATAAAGGAGACCGATGGTTGACATACAGAACACCCATGTAGAAAAGCGTTCATCACATTGGTAGGTGAAATGGAAGGGTTAAATGGAATTTTAAAATGTTTTTCGACAAAACAGTGTCTGGTTTAATAAAATAACGTAGAAATCAATGTGAATTGGTCCCATGTACACTGTAGAACTAGAAATGCAACAGTAAATAACTTTCATTCTAGACCAAGGGTAATGTGTGGGGCAGAAAAAAAGTTTAAATTATATTTTATTGAGAAAAACAGTAATTATTTAGTTTAAAAGCTTTTCAGAACTGAAAAAATGTGAATGGGGAAGCTCTTGGTGCCTATCTTGGGAAGCATAACTCAGCTTTGGGGGTTCGAAGGATGAAATAGAATACAAGGGGGAAATCTTTTATTTTTTGACTAATAGCATGAATTTTTTTGAAAGAGCTAGATTAAACAATGTCGATTTCCCCCTCCAACTCTCTAGAATCGGTCATCCGACAATGGAATTTAAGACCCAAGACAAAGGAAGGTGGACGGGGCAGAAAAATACGAAACATTTTATATTAGTTCGTTAAAACGTTAAAAAGAATTGATTTTCCCTTTTTACTACATGGAATATATGACAGACACGTATAGGTGCATTCTGTATTGTGAGACAGGGGAAGTTGAGTGGAGCAAAAAAAAAAAAAAAAAAAATAGAAGACATACATAAAGCACACTTTCCCAAGCGTTCCTTCACTTGGATACTTGGATGAGGGGTATAAGGACAAAATAGAAGACATTTATCCTATTACTTTGTGAGTTTAAGTTATGCTAGAGATTGCTTGATAATAGTTATAATGTATATATTTTCTTTCAATGTACTATATTATACGAAATAAGTTTTAGGAAACGTTTAATGACATTGGAATAACATATGTTTTCTAATTTTCTTTTTAAATTTAAGACATTGAATCATATTTAAAAGAAATAGAATATATAGAAAATATTTTTTGTTTGTTTGCTCCACTCACCTTCCCCTGTCTCACAATACAGAGTGCACCTATATGTGTCTGTCATATATTCCATGTAGTAAAAAGGGAAAATCAATTCTTTTTATGCAGTTTTCCAAGAAATTCCAACTTTTTTGTGAAAAAGTAAAATATATTACCCCCTAATATTCTATTTTATCCTCCTACCCTCTAAGAAACACATTTCAACATGGGTCTCATTCATATCTACTATGAATTTTCTCAATTTAGGGGTATTTAATCTTAATAAGATTATTATACGAACTAAAATAAAATGTTTCGTATTTTTCTGCCCCGCCCACCTTCCCTTGTCTTGGGTCTTAAATTCCATTGTAGGATGACCGATTCTAGAGAGTTGGAGGGGGAAATCGACATTGTTTAATCTAGCTCTTTCAAAAAAATTCATGCTATTAGTCAAAAAATAAAAGATTTCCCCCTTGTATTCTATTTCATCCTTCGAACCCCCAAAGCTGAGTTATGCTTCCCAAGATAGGCACCAAGAGCTTCCCCATTCACATTTTTTCAGTTCTGAAAAGCTTTTAAACTAAATAATTACTGTTTTTCTCAATAAAATATAATTTAAACTTTTTTTCTGCCCCACACATTACCCTTGGTCTAGAATGAAAGTTATTTACTGTTGCATTTCTAGTTCTACAGTGTACATGGGACCAATTCACATTGATTTCTACGTTATTTTATTAAACCAGACACTGTTTTGTCGAAAAACATTTTAAAATTCCATTTAACCCTTCCATTTCACCTACCAATGTGATGAACGCTTTTCTACATGGGTGTTCTGTATGTCAACCATCGGTCTCCTTTATTTGCACCACATTTGACTCCACTCAAATTAGAAAATTATGAATTTCTACTTCTACGAACAGTATCAAAACTGGTATATTTTTTTCTGTCCCTTTCACCCTCCCTAATCGCAGGTACCAGATATCTACCATGGTATTTCGTATTGTTAAGTATATGAAGGTAAAAATTAGCCTGAAAGGTGTGCTTCTTCATGAGGAAAAATAAGTTCTTAAACGACTTAAAAGTTAAGAATTTCCATTTACTATTTTCTACATCTTTTCGACCCTAATTGAAGTAGAAGAACCGTTCGAAATTCAGTTTTATGCATTTTGACCATCTTTGGGGACAATTTAGAAAACATTCAACCGCATTTGGTGCAGAAAAGAAATTGTTTTTGATTAGATATTGCTGATTTTCGTGTTTTTTCTCTGCCCCTCTCCCTATCCCCAGTGAGCGTTGCCAGATTTCTACTATCGCAATTCTTTCTTGCCCAAAGGTAAGGAAAAGAATGACACCCTTCATTACGTTTATTTGTGACTATTAACACGAACCTCAGAGAAAATAGGTAAACAAATAATTACATTCGACTTTATCCTTCTACTGCCCCGGCTGGGGTGAATGGATTCTTTCCAAACTCTAGGATCGAATACTCCTCCTTCACCTCTTTTGTGTTATGGGGCGTTTAACCTAATTGAAAAAATAAAAGGAACCATTTTGACTACAAATAACGCAAAATTGAAACTGGTCGATTTTCCACTTCTGCGCCTCTCGCAATCCCCAGTCGCAGATCCGAAGTGTCCACCATCGCGATTCGTAAACTACAGATTCTAAGGAACAAAATGGCTCTATTCACTAAGCATAATCACGAAAAAGCACACGAAATGAAGTTAGAAAACCCACTATTAGAATGAAGATCAAAAACGATTTTGATAAATTTCTTTGGAACACACAAAGTTGACTTGTAGTAATACATTTGATAAGTACGTATCCAAGCTAATACGATGTATTGAAGTACAGGTAATTATGCAGATAAGTAGTACCTAAACCAGATTTGAAAGCAAACTTTTATGTTATCATCAATAATGCTTTACATGTATATTTATAAGTATAAAAAGAAATGCATATGTTTTGTTACCCCAATAAACCCAATAAATATGTGTTCTATGTTCTAATGTTCTAACCAATGAATCCCTTTTGGCCTTATCTTTTTACTTAATTCTATTATATTCTATAAATCTTTTACAATTGTACTATTTTATAAGGTTATAAACATATTCTTCTTATTTTTTCGGATTATTGAATCTACTTCATGTATTCTGGCATGCTAATAGCATATACCATTTATTTTCTAAATTATAAGATCTTTTTTACATATAATCTCAACAGGAACCGATCTTCCCTTTTGAATGGGGCTCCCGGCGCTTATTTACATAGATAGTATACATATAAGAAGTTCAGTAGTTCCTAATTTATTTCCATAACAAGAGGATCTAAATTTTAACAACTAAAAGATTCTAAAGAATTTCCAAAAAATTCCAAAAAAGAAGAAAATTTCCTTTGCTTTTATCATAAAATCTATACTTGGTCCATTATTTGAATCGCCATGTATAACATAATCACTACAAATATTCAACCGAGCATTTATAATACTTTTAGTTATTTTCACTAATTTTTCTTGACTTGCAGAAAGAAACAAATCGTGTTTAAGTGTTCTTAAAATGCAACTACTCAACAACCCAAAGGCATGCGGGATTCAATTCAAAAACATAAATGCTCAGCAACTTGCCGTCAATAAAAACACCACCCGCTCCACCCCAAAAGCAAAAAGGGTGGAAAGAGCACATAAGCGAAGCAATGAAGGAAAATTTTCTCCGACCCCGAACTTGGTTGGGGGGGGAGGCATTTTCATCTTTCGAAAACTTCTCAGCACGAGAAGAAACAAAATAATAAAAGCATCGACTACGAGCTACTCAAAAATAATAATAATAACAACAACAACAACAACAACATGAACAAAATAAAAAAAAAACAATCGCGATATCTTTGTACAAGGGAATTCCCTGCGGGCGCGGCGCGCTCCCGATCCTAAAAAGACCGCGCAAAAGAGAAAAAAACAGCAAAATTCAAACACTAGATATTGGCTAGTAAATGGGAAATCTTTGTACTTTCAGGATGATTTATAACAGTCAATAAAGCGAAAAAATGTTGTGTTTATTCCCTTGGTGCTGCCTCTCTCTCTGCTGTTGTTGCAGTAGGAAAAAATGTTTTCCATTTCACAGGGTATCTTTTCGAGGGAGAATGTTCCTACTTCGCATATGCTTATGAGGGAGGATCTTTATGAAGAGGAGCAGGAACAACAACAATGCCAAATCGATGGCCAAGGAGGAAGCAGTGCTGTTTATTGAAAGATATCATTTGTCCAGTGATGGTGAAAGTCGTCTTTTTATTTTCTGCGTTGCTCCACATTTCTCTGCTGAAATTATTTATACGTTAAGTCCCTTTTCCTTTAAAATTGTTCTCAAAATCATTCTTTTCGCTTCTTAGGCTTCCTTTTCAAGGGAATTTCTTAAAAATTTGGCCCACGCTAAACGTTCAATTCAGTCAGTCTGGTGTTTGATAGGAAATCATATGAATGTCATGCTGGTGATGGTTATTTCGGGCAAGTTTGACGATGACCTAAATCTTGATTTCTTCTTAATTTAAATCATCATTTCTCGTACGTATGTTACCGTTAAAGCTCGAAAACCGTTAGTGTGTATATTAACCGATTTTCTCCATTAAAATGCGGAATCTGGAGTTTTTCGCAATTTACCTACGTAATGTGCACCACTGCTTCCGTATAGTTAAATTTCAAAAGTGTGTTTCTTTCATTTCCTTTCTCTCTTTCGCCATTTTTAGCTCGGTTTCGCCAACGTCTTGTAGTCACCGGATTAATTGTAACAATATTTTATTCTTTGAATTAAACTTTTGAATTAATTCATGATTAATTCTACCAACTATTTTGTTCATTGTTTGATTTATTACCTTGATTTTTGGGTATCAAAAATAAATAAATTAAATTAAATTAATTTAAGCGTATACAGAAATATTGTTGTGCCAGAAAATGTTTGTTTTCACTTAAAGAGTACCAAGTAGGTAATTTAAGAAATTAAATAATGCTCTCCACTTTAATGGAATACCCTAGTTAATAAGCAGATTAACTTGATAATCTGCAGAGTAACTGATTCCCGTACTTTAGCGGTTACATGCATGTACACTGCTTAGAAAATATCTTCGATTTCCAATTTTCTTCGACAACCTAAAAAAATACACATAATGTTTTTATTACAACAAAATTCAGAACTTTTATGCGCAAAATACTATATTAAAACTTTGCTAGACAAATACAGTTATGTAAAACGATACAAACAAGTTAATCCAGTTTAGAAAAGTTTGAATATAAAAATGCATTTGCAAAAAATAAATTTAAATAATCTCATTAAGATGTGATATTTCTTTGATATACGTAGTTAGGGTCTAAATCAGAGGTTTCAAACTAAGAACCCTCGATAAGATTTACGGACCTGTTAAACAAAATGATTTAGTTATTACATCTGGGGAACACTTAACACGTGTTCCATTCGTGTGATATTTTTTTGGTATAATAAACTTCCCTACCTTCCCTTTTAACTGTTAAAACGTTTTCAAGTCCATTTCCAATATTTTAATAGAAATGTAATCTTTTTTATCTTAAAAGACAGCATTCCTTATTATATGCAAAAAAAACACAAGGATTCTAAATAATAGTTTTATAAATACGCACATCAAATTAAATAAGTTTTAAATTAAGGCTAAACTATATCTGAACTGCAAATATATTTTTCTTTTCCCTTCAAGATACGATTCAAATATTGAAAATTATAGACAATATAAAGTAATATTGGGGGATCCTCACGAAGGAAAACATTATGAAAAATAAAGCCTTAGGTATTTCAATATGTTTTTGACTAAAGGTTTAAACAAAATTATCAACAAAAGGTTAAAACAAAATGTTTTATGTAATTTAAACAAACCACAAATACAAACAGGAATATCTACAAAATAAGCTTCTATTCTACAAAAAACGCAATTAAGTAAATAAAACTAACGAGTAGAAAGATAAAACTGCGTATCTTATTCAAGGTTTAGATAAATTGACAGTTATTTTTTATATATTTCTTTATAATCAACGTTCACTTCATTTTTCATTCACCGGTTACTAATTTAGTCGTACCTTCCACATTAAAAAGATCTCAACACCGAACTTTTCACATGTTATACATTGTTACAGAGAATGTTGACATTCAGCAACAGAACACGGAGTGCCTATAAAAACCCAAACACGTTTCCAAAAATAAAATCATGTCCGCCTTCCGAAAATGAGTTATTAATTTCCTGTCACAAAGTTGAAATTATGCTCCATTAATTTCTTTTCTGAAACTCCTTTTTGATCAAAACCCCGTGCTCAAAGAGCCGCAAGGAAGGTCTATCCCGACAAAACAAAACGAGCCATCCCATTGTTTGGAATTTAATCGGGTCTATTAGTGGGTTAAAAATGGAATTTTTTTTGTATATTTTCTTTTATGCCCTTTCTGCAACAATGATCCAAGCGAGGGCATGATTGGACACGTTTTACTTCCTTTGAAGTCTATATACTTCAGCGGGCGCTTCTTTTGGGGGAATTTCCGCTCCAAACAATGGAGTATTATGGAAAAGTCTCTAATAATTAAATTGAGGGATCGAAGTTCTAAGAAAATAAAGGGCTGAAAAAGACAGTGGTTTCTTGGTTGGATTAACGGAATAAGGTGCTGAAAGGGATAGTGGGGGTTAAGATTTTTTTTTTGTGTGTAAAGGAAGTTAACCTAATAATATTTGTTTTGTTTGTACTTAATTACTTTTACTAGCTCAAAATAGTGATGTAATCATAGATGATGTAAGTGATAAGGTAAACGTTAAATATTTTGTTAGATTGATGAAGTCTCAGTTATTAAGAATATAATTAACGTTGGGAATTTCTTAATAATAATCATTGGTATCACAGGATTTTGTGATGTGTAGATCTAATTTAAAGGTTATTAGGAAAATTTATTTTGTTGTTAGATTGAAGAAAAAACATCAGGAAAAATAGTTTTTCATCAAAGCTTAAAGTGTCTATGAGGATTTCAAAATTTCCTCTTGATTAGCTATCCATCCAAGGAGTGCGTGTGTATAATGAATGTTTCAGTACTTTTTTGTTATGCCTATGTATACTTTCATCACAAAAAAAGATATTTTATAGTCGCAATTATTTAGAATTCAAAAGGTCCAGGAAAATTGTTGGTACTGCTTTTCTAATTTAGATCAGAAAAATAATTAAAACGTGGAAAATTGATTTGTTAAGTGTAATGTTTTTGAAAATTGAAATATATTATCCACCTTGTAAGTTTTATTCTAAAGTAAACACTCTTTAAGAAAGAAGATAAAGGTGAACTTTAGAAATATTAACTTTTTTAAATCTAAACATTCAATAAAAACACAAAAATTTATTAAAAAAAAAAACAGATTCCTCGTGAAATTCGGATTCGAACATAACAATTTGAATTATGAAAAATAAGAAATTTAAACAGCAAATGAAATCAGTTTTTCTCTTTGAATCAAATATTTCTCCTATGTATATTTTTTTAAAAAACATGCTAACATGTTATTTTTTATATGATTACTAAATCCGCATAGAAAATTAACGAGTTTTGAATTGTAGTAATACTTTAAAAAGTATTTTCAATTTGTTTAGTAGCATTCCAATTTGCTAAACAATTTATTAATTTTAATTATTTATTCAACTCTATATATTTAAAACATATCGAAAATCAATCACATTTAAATTTACAATTTAAATAGATTGAGTTATGAAACAATTTAATATTTCATTCATTTTACTCACAGTCTTTAAATTATTCTGAAACGAAATCTGAACTCATGGATCTTAATGTCTTAAAAGAAACATAAGTTTAAATAAAAAAACTTGATCTTATTGATATTTTAGAGGTGAATGAAACTCTCAAGTCTGAAAGTGGGGAGGGAAGAAAACTATTTGAAATAAATTATCGTGGCCTCTTTTAATACTAGGTAAATAATTTCTGCGGATTATTCCAACGATCCTTTTATTGACAACATTAAACGCTTATTTCTTTAATATGAGAATTAACATGAAAAGCGTCAGATTACCACTTGATTCCATTTTGTGAAAATACTCTTCAAGAGATTCTCTATTGAAAATCCTCACCCTATCATCGGAGCTTAGCTGGAGGGAAGTTTCCCTAATCTTCCCTTTCATTTAAGTTTTTTCCCTTTGTAAATAGGGAACAAGAGAACCTGGATTACAGAAGAGGAAGCCAGGAATTTTCGTAAATCTCAAGAGCTATTATAGCTATTAAACAATGATAGCGTCATTCTAATACAAAAGAATGCTGTTTAGTTTCATAAGTTGAATAGAGGTTGATATTTTAAACTGATAGTATAATTATTTTGTTTAGTTTAACTCAAGAAAAACTACGTTAGTTGTGTATTTTGTAATTATGGATAATTTTACAATTCAATTAATGAAGTTTTGATATCAGTCGTAATTTTAGGATTGATTCTTAATCTTTTGACTTTATTATCTACTTATCCATCCCAAAGCAAAAATAACTACGACTGGTTTAAACTCTATTAGTATCATGCTTTCCTTTTTTTATTTTTGTTTAAAAGCGTAAGAAGATCTTTACGTATGATCTATACATATTTGCTTCCAAGTTCAATCCCAAATTATTAGATTTACATACATCAAAATTTTCTTAATACATTTACATAAAAATTTCTACCTTGGCCGGGTTGAATACAAATATAATATCCCAGTAGGTCTTAATATGGAATGAATTAAACTACTAATTCGACTAGAAGAGAACTAATCAATACTTTTTGCTGAAGACTAAAGATATATTTCAAGTTGCACTTTCCTATCAGTATCTGAACTCCCAATCTTTTAATTAAAATATCCACTTGATATTCTCTTGTTAATGGAAATATAGCAACTTCAACTTTAAAGGAATTAAAAGTTCCATTAAGGAATTAGAAATGAGCTATTTAAGTTTTCCATCAAGTTTATCTTAAAATAATAAGTTAATAATTATTCTAGTTAAATTTTAATTTCTATTGGAGTACATCCCACGCGATTGCTTTTATTTTCGAAACTAAATGCATTAGAATGCAAGAGATTTCTTTCTTTACTTCATTACAGTCTAGGGCAAATAAATACTTACGGTTTTAACTGAAAAAAAAATTGGAAATATTTTGCACTTATCCAAAAGAAGAAAGTTGGAAATAAATAGGAAAACACCTTCTATTTTGAATAAAAACTGCTTGTGTATTTTTTTTTTATCCCGCAGTCTTTGAGGATTTGTGTGCATGTTTTTGTCTGAATGAGAGATTTTTTAAAATTCCAATTGCGTATTGGGGTTTGTAGTTTCCAATTCATGTAACCTAGAAAAATATAAGGAATAAGATCATTGCGTGCTAATTTTTTTAAAGGCCCATTACCTGCGAAAACTAATTATAGAATGAAAAACTTCTTCCAGCCTTCAATTAGAAGATTCACATGAAATAATTTCTAAAGCCTTCACTTCATTCCCATTTCCCACTTTTGAATTTAGGATGTATTTTTTAGAATGTAAGCTTTCTTTCAATTTTTTATGTAAACCCTCGAAAATATTAAACAGTAATCAGAATCCCAAATGGGATATTCTATGCTACTTTTATCCACTTATGAGATATTGTAGTTTATCCAGTTAAGAGAGAAAAAAAGTACTCTGAGAAAATACAATGAGATGAAATAGAGAGTTAAAAAATTTTCAGACAACAACAAAATGATAATGCTGGTTTACTATTATTTTATACTTTTGAAATACAAGTGTCTTCTACAAAGCTTATTCCTCTAGGTCTAGAGAACTAAAATAGCGAATTTTGAAAAGTAAGAGGGAATTTACAGTTTATAAGAGAGGCTCTGAGTTTTAATAAAATAGCTTATTTTTATTTTATCAATATACCTATTAGTAATTAAAAATACACACACACTTTAGTTTCTTTAAAATTACTCGTTCGAGTAAAAAAACTCTCATCTAGTAGTCTATTTTGGTAATTCAACTGTTCGAAAGTACTATAACTCTTCCAAAACGTAACGATTGGACAATTCACCAAAATTAAGACCGTTTCTGTCTCTTCTTTTCTCCGAAATAGCTTCAGGAATAAGTACCCGAAGAATACACCGGGTGCCAACGTACCCCACGAAAACGAACTTTTCCGCTCAGACTGTCCGGACCCGACTTTACCCCAGCACTTCGAGCCGAGAAAGCCCGTAAAATCTCATCCGTAATGGCCCTACACCAGATTTTATTTCTCTCAGGGAATCGCATTAAATTTTCGTCCTGTTGCCAAAAAGTAAGAACAAAAATAAATAAAAAAAAACGAATGAAGGAGGGCTCGAAAGAGAAAAACGGCGAAAAGTTCCTCTGGTTGTAAAACTTTTCAGAGTTAAAGTGAGTCTTTCTGTTGATAAAGAGGGCCGGAGCAGGCGATATTTTTTATTCTCGTTTTTCCCCGTTCTCTAACTCGATTGAACGTTACTACTCAACTCGTGTTCCTTGAACTTCTCGAGACACGAAGCGATAACTGTATGCAGTTCTCCTTAAACGACTTCTCTTTGTGATGGAAAGAAAATATATCGATGACGTTTAACGGAATCGATGAGCGTTTGGGGAAAGTTTTTCAGACCTTGATGGGAAATTAATTTTATTCCTTTTTTGCTTAGGTGCTGAATTCCTACTTAAGAATAATTGTAAAACGTCTGCATGATAGTTCCACTTTTTTTAATAAAATATTTTTAAAAATACTAGCAAGGATAATAACATAAATATTTCGATAGTTTAAAATATTATAGTTTTTTTCAACTCTCGTCAATCCCATTTTACATTAAAACATATCGTTATGTGGATATTCAATTCATATTTCAGCATACACACTTTATCAATATTTTTTACTATTCATTTTAAAAAATGAATAATAAAAGAGAAATATTAGGGATGATTATTACATCTGAAACATAAAATACGAAGCAAACTTTAAATGTATCTAACATTTACTTTTATGAAAGGAAATAAAATATCCTCCAACTATTGGACTTTTCAAAACAGCTTCCATTACTAATGACATAATAAAATGCATATTTATTCCGTGTATTGAAATATGTTTTCCTAGGTTAATAATTATGACCGTTAAATACAGCTTTAAATCATCAAGAGTCATTTTCTCCTGACATTTTTTTTCAATTTTGAATCATAAATGCTTATTTTTAGTTTACTTCTACCTATAGTTGTATTAAATAACTTTTCACAGAGATGGAAAACATGTTTAATGAATTTTCATAAAATATACTTTAATCAATTTCAGGTTATTCATTAATTTCATTTTTAGATAATCATGAGAAAGGTAACTTTATTTTTTTCAGCACCTAACTCATGAAATTCGCATCTACTCAAAAAAATGTACGAAATGTACGAAAATTCGTCTATAAATCAATTTATTATTGTTATACTATTTCTTAGAGTCTTTTTGGAAGAACTCGTGATATTTAATGAACATATTTTATGAATGATAAACTAACTGCGATAGTTATTTTTTTTGCAAATATTATTGATTCCAGAATATGAATCGAACACATGACACAGGATAAAGATCCTACACAAAAGAAAAATGAAATAAATTATGAAAGTTTCTTGAGAAGGTTATGAGGGAATGGTAACAAAAATCATCAAAAAAGATGTTGAATATTTAGCAATCTTTAAATATTATAAAGGTGTATGTAAAAATATATTAGAAAACTTCCTGTATCTGATACTTTAAAATATGCCAATTCTAAACAAAGTTAATTCTTTTACAAATTAGTATTAAAAAAGAATAAATTCCTTATTTTAATTGAAAAGTTAACTATGATTAAACGTTTATTTACATTTCTAATGAGATTCATAAAACTCTTTTGATAGTTGTATGTGTATTTGAATAATTTCCCGTAAAGATCAGATTTTCTTTCATTTAACGAACCACATCAAATCTAATGATTCTATCTAAATGCCCCATTAATATTTCAGTTACATTAAAGCCTTTAATTTATTGTTCAAAATTTTTAACTAGCTTGAAATTAAGTTATGTAACTATTCATATAAATCTCACACCCATGAATTTTCTATCTATGCAAATGCAAATGCAGTATTCGTTTTTAAACAAATCATCTCGTGAAAGATTAAGTTTATTTACATCTTTTAAAGAATTTAATATAGCACGGAGTATTCAGAAAACAGCGAAGTAGAAGAAAACATCTCCTATTTGAAGAGAGGTGGTCTTCAAGCAAATAAGGGCCTCGCGAATACGATATATATTGACATTCCTCTCTTTCCACACTTCATAAGATATAGATACTTCAGCGAATATTTCAAAATAGATTTTTCGCCCATCCAAGAGGGTTTTATATATCCCCAGTTTATATATTTAATTCGAAAAGTATATCCCACGGCAGCTTTTCTCGCAATTTGCTTGATTTACGTTCGGGGATACCGAATTCCCAAAGAAAACAACATTTCTCTGCAAACATTTTTCAATCTGATTAGACAGTGAGCTGAAAGCTCAATATGAATTACTATCGTGAGCTTATGCATATGAGAGACCTCCGTAAGGATAGCATATCATGTAACGAGAGAAGGCTTTCACGGCCGCTTTTGATCTTGTTTTTGGATGAAAAGAATTGTTTTGAGGTCGGATTGATGCTATTCCCTTTGACTGATGGTCCAGCTTGAGCACAAGTTAAAACTTGTTCTTGTTTCGATCCTTTAATGCCAATAACGGGTGCATAAATCATGTTTAGATTGTGGGTTTGAAAAAATGTTTTAAAATGAAAGGAAATTGTATAGGCGGGGGGGAGGCTGGATGAAAATCCTTTTTCATTTTAATGATGGGGTAAAGCTAGGAAGATCATTTATCAAATCATCATTATCATATGATCATTTTATGAAATGTTATTTTTCTGTTTAATAAATACCCTTAAAATTCAGAAAACTATTAAGTTTATCATTGGTTACAAGAATACATTCCAAAATGCGTGTAATTACCCAGCGTAGTAATAAGAAATAAATTGAAAAAAAAAATGATCGAATACTTTTTATTAATTTCTATAAATTATTTAATAGAAGTACACGTGTAAAAAAAATTCAAACAAAAATAGACTTTTATATTAGTTTTAATAAATAAAAGAATTCTGTAGAAACAAAAAGGTCCAACAATTAAAATACAAGCATTATTTAGCTTCATCTTTCCATTAACGTGTGTTTATCAAATTTCATTACTTTTTAGTATGTAATAAAATATAGAATTTTTTAATAAAAAATTATTTTTAAAAAAATTAACCCTTATAAAATGTTCAATAAATGAAAATTATATATTTACAACGAAAAAAATATACATTACACAGACAAGAAAAAAAGCAATGAAAGTTTGTGAACAAAAGCATCACCCAAGGAGCAATTAATTACCTACACATCTACTTAATCCATAAACCAAATCCTATTTGATTTTATATTTTAAATAATATAATAATCATTAATTTTTCATAGAAAAAATACTTAAATATTATAGAATGATGGAATGCATTAATTTTTGAAACAGTCCATCTGAATATAAATATGCAATAGGGCGTATAACGAAAACCTTTTTTTGGAAATTCAAAAAGGCATACTGAAAAAAAGTTGCTTCAGGGGTCACATATTCTCCAGAAAAAATTTCAGCGCAATCAAAAAATATTTAGGTCCCCCGGAATTGAGTCAAAGTTTATGAAATTTCATAATTTTTCAATAAATTGACCAAAAATTCCAAGATAAAATTTTAATTTAAACTTCATAATTTTTCTATGATGATGTACTATTATGCCTTACAATATGCGCTTGGTTTCATATTTTTATTATCATTAGTTTAAGAGAAATAATTTTTTTAGCGTTAAACGAAACTCGTAAAGTTGTTTTTCCTGCATTCTATAAACGCTAATAACTTAAGAACTAATTTACCGAGAGACTAGTGATTGGTGCCATTTTGTTTGAAATTGGATGTTCTTTAAATCTATGTGGATCATGACCAACTTTGTTTGATTTTTTTTTCTACATTTAAAAAACTTTTTAAAAAATTCCAAAAAAAAAAAAAAAAATTAATTTTTTGAAATTTTAAATTTTGTTGCTTTTTAACTTCTAAAAGAAACATATCTACCAAATTTGAAGTTTAAAATCATTTTCAATCATAGAGAAAAAAATTAAAACTAAGCAAAATTTAAGTTGATCCCTTAATACCCCCTAAAATATACTAAAAAAGCAATTCACTCATGGAAAATTCATAAAATCCCTTGAGGATATTTAGGTGATTCATAACAAATAAAAACATTCATATGCATTCAAGAAAATACAACTCTTAACAGGGCTCTGTTTAGAAGAAATTTGTGTCCGTTTAGAAATTATTTACAAAATATTTTATCTGAAAAAAGGCTCTTTATAAAATATTTTATCAGGAAAAAGGACCCTTCATAAAATATTTCATTTTAAAAGGGTATTTTACAAAATATTTTAGCTTAAAAATGTATCTTCACAATATTTTTCACTCTAAAACAGATTCTTTTTATCCTTCTCTAAGGTAACTTTACCATGTTATTATCACGATATCCCCAAAACGGTACTCAGACAGAAAGAACCCAATTTAACGATTATTTTGATATACAAAATATAGCATGGGTTTTCACAATTTCACAAAAACAGGGCATTTCAAAAAAAGTCTGGACAGACCCCCTGCTTAAAAGTTTTTGTTCAAAATATAATAGTTGTCCCATTTCAAGAATAGTCCATATTGAATTATTTTTTAAATCTCCGTATTTCTTACAGTTTTGTCTTAATGCTTCATTATTTTACCTTCTAAAACAATAATATGATTTGGTGAGAGGTGTTAGAATGTAAAAGAATGAAAAATTATATATACTTAGACAAATTAGGGAGATATAGCCAATTATTCTGTATATGTTCTAATATGGAAGAGGTGAGCTCTGCAAGATTTTTTACTGAAACTTATTAAGGTGCATTCTTGCATTCTTAATACACTTAGCAACATTCTTGCATATATATAAATGTTTTTATTAGTTATGAATCAACTAAGTATCCTCAAGGGATTTTATGAATTTTCCATGAGTGAATTGCTATTTTAGTATACTTTAGGGGATATTAAGGGATCAAAACTTAAATTTTACTTAGTTTTAATTTTTTTCTCAATGATTGAAATTGATTTTAAACTTCAAATTTGGTATATATGTTTCTTTTAGAAGTTAAAAAGCAACAAAATTTCAAATTTCAAAAAATTAAAAATTTTTTTTTTTTTTGAATTTTTAAAAGGTTTTTTAAATTTTGAAAAAAAAATTTCAAAGAAAGTTGGTTATGATCCACATAGATTTAAAGAACATTCAATTTCAAACAAAATGGCACCAATCACTAGTCTCTCGGTAAATTAGTTCTTAAGTTATTAGCGTTTATAGAATGCAGGAAAAACAACTTTACGAGTTTCGTTCAACGCTAAAAAAATTATTTCTCTTAAACTAATGATAATAAAAATATGAAACCAAGCGCATATTGTAAGGCATAATAGTACATCATCATAGAAAAATTATGAAGTTCAAATTAAAATTTTATCTTGGCATTTTTGGTCAATTTATTGAAAAATTATGAAATTTCATAAACTTTGACTCAATTCCGGGGGACCTAAATATTTTTTGATCGCGCTGAAATTTTTTCTGGAGTATATGTGACCCCTGAGGCAACTTTTTTTCAGTATGCCTTTTTGAATTTCCAAAAAAAGGTTTTCGTGATACGCCCTAATATGCAATGCTCAAAGAATTCCATACTACCTCTCCAAATTTAAATCTAGAAAATACATACTTTAATTAAGAGGGAATATCGATAGTTCATATAGGAAGGTATCTGAATTTTTTTTCTTGCATCTCTATCACTGAAAGCATCACTATAATATCTATACTTTTATAAAGAAAAATTCTTTCCAATATCTTCCTTTAATAAAGTACATTCCCAGAAACATTCCCAGAAAATTACAAATAATTGTTTTGCAAGACTACTGAAAATATTTTTCCTACTTCACCCTTAATCATCAGACAAAAAAAAGCCACGTCTTGATAGATACTCTCAGAATAGTTATCATTAAATACCAGTCTTACCAAGAAATAAAATATTCTCCAGATGCAGTTGACCCTTTAATTTTTCCAAAAAAAAAAAAAAACGTGATAAATTCCAATAACGCTGAAAACACAAGGGGAAAAGACGAAAAAAAACCCGAGCAAACCGGACATAAATCAAACGATATCGTTTTTGGAATGAATTTCATAGTCCTTAATCTTTATATAAATGGAACTCTGCTCGACGACTTGAAGCAAGACGAAAAGGAAAGGAATGAAGAGTCAAGATTAATCTCGATCTTCTAATTGACGTCAGTGTCCCCTGCGATAAGAATGACGTTCCCAAACGATCATTATCACAGAACCCCTCCTTGACATGTGACAATTCCTTAATAATGTCGCGTCAAAAATGTTCCACCCCTGTAACTTTGAACTGAGATCAAAGATCAATAACAGTTCGCGACTCTTCCCAGTTTGATACAGAAGCTATTTTTCTTTCCGGATATCTGCTATAAAAGTAGTTTTTTATCAGCCCGTCTTCAAGACTTGAATTTATTCAGAACCGATTGCAGTTGTAGTATCGATGAAAAATATCTCGATTTGTGAAAATTTTTTAGCAGCATTGAAAATGAATGGTTTGGTGATAAATGTGTATTTTTATTTTACTTATTTTTTTACTTAATTCATCATTGCTTATATTGGTGTATTTCTTAATGATAACAGTACGCGAAAATAAAATATCATTAGTGCTGCACTTTCTGGATATTAACCTGATTATTATGTAGATATTTTGGAACATTATTTCTTATATTTTACACTCTTGCATGAAACATAATATTACTTTAGAGTAAATACTGTAAAACTAATTTTATTCTCATTATACACTAAACAAAATATTAAATTTTTACAAAAATAGATATGTTAAATTGGGAAACTTGTTAACTCAAACTTCTCCACACTCTTATGTCAAATTATTACCTGCACATTTAAAATCCTCATGCACATTTAAAATCCTCTTAATATATGTTCTCAAATATCCAACCTTTTAATAAGATAATCACTTATTTACTTTTAGGCCCTTTATTTGAAAACATTTCTTTAATTTTTCAAAGAAAGATATTTTAAAAATTAGAGATTGGGAAGATGATTTGAAAGTTGGCGCATGCATATTATAACAAACATCATATTAATTTTACAATTTCTAATTTTAATTTGAGCACTTAGATAAGTAAACAAAATTTGTCAGGGTTCACTGGAAATATGGGATTAGCACTTCAAAACTTATATGAAATGCTTAGATTTGACACATATTTCATGTTTCAATAATGGTATTCTTAAAAGCTCTACATTTAAAATTAAATAAATTTGTTCCTTTATAAATGCATCAAAAGTTACACATTTACTTTTTGTACTATTTTAGAAACTACCTAATCAATTCTTGATGTTTGATTTTCTTTTGCAATAAAATATGCAAAGACGTGGGTGTCGGTATTCAAGTTGTTATTGTGCCAAACGTCGTTACAAATGCATGATTATCTTTAATAGAAATGGTAAGATGGTTTGAAAGAGTAAAAACAAGACAATTAAAATATTTGATGAGTGCAAGTTGCAATAAAAGAATTTTTTAAGGTTTTATTTATAGAAAACGTGATGTTTTTCATATTGAAGTTTTTAAGATAATTAGTATTTTTTTAAGAATGTCAAGGATATTTATGAGAAGATTTTTTCCAACTATAGGGGGAAAACTGTTAGAAATAGTCAAAAACTTCCCCCTTGTATGTATTTTTGTCTATTTTTGGTGTCACTCCTACATTAAATAGTAATTACTATTATACTAATAGTTAATTACAGTGACTCTCAATAACGTATAACTTCATTATGAAATAGTACAGAGTACTTCAAACTCGTTTTTTTTTCTTCAGAATATGGTTACATATAATGTTAGCCTGATTCATAATAAAAAGTCTTTGAAAAATGGTGCCTTAGTTTATTAAGTTAGTTATTAACTTCACTCGTTTCCGAAAATTAAGGATGGGTTTGATTTTTGGGGGAATAATCACAAAAATCTTAGTCCCTTATGAGTTAAATTCACGTCGTAAGACTATTTAAGAGTGTAAATATGTAATTCGGGATCAAATCACCTTTAGAATAGTTTAAGAGGGTTACAGAGGCCCTCCATTG
Organism: Tetragnatha montana; assembly: GCA_963680715.1. Classification (NCBI taxonomy): domain Eukaryota; kingdom Metazoa; phylum Arthropoda; class Arachnida; order Araneae; family Tetragnathidae; genus Tetragnatha; species Tetragnatha montana. Next base: position 26,346,695 of record OY796681.1, read on the forward strand.
ATAATGTTTGAACAGATGTCACTCAATACCGTCTAAAAAGCATACTTAAAGAGGTATTCCACGCACCATGGAGTTCACAAATATCATATCATTTACAAATAACAGGGAATTGTATGCTAAATTACTCTCACATCTACTTTTCTGTTACTTTTACGAATGTTTATGGACGGCCTCTCTCTGTACCCACTTAAAAAATTATTAGGGTAATTTGATCCCATACCGAATATTATCACTCTTAGATTATTCTCTCTATGGCATGAATTTCATTAATAAGGAACTACGATTTGTCTGACTAAGTTAGTTATTATTTAGTTAGTTTTTTCTTTATTCAGACTTAAACTGTAGAGAAGACTACTCGAGCTAAAGGACAATATCGTGACACTATATATGAATATTTATTATACTTATTGCCATGATAGCTATAGAGTCGATCCTCAGAGAATCACACATCCCAACCTCAAAAACATTCATCCCATATCTTCAACTCAAAACATCCCTGAGTGAAACAAATGCTTCCCTCAGACTAATCCCATCCGTTAAAAGTAACACTATCCATCAAACGGTCCTAAACACCGCCCGATCTCCAGCGGCCAGCGCGAATATAATAGTCGCTCTCTGTAATCAATCCGTCATTACCAGAGCACGGGCCAGTTTAAGCCCTCAATAGAGAGGGGTTTTGAGCGGGCCCGGCCGACCCATAATTACGCGTTCATCAGTTATTGATAATAACTCAATAGATTCCCCAGCGTAAGGTTAGGTTTAATTGCGAACGAGGAGTTGCGAAGGCCTGCGGGGATGGATTATGCCCTCGCGGTTATTGCTCCGGCCTTCGCGCTGAGATTAATCAGGGAATAAATAGTACGCTTTTGTGGGGGTACAACAGGAGATGGTGGTGCGGGTATACTAGTTTTTGATGGCTGAGACTTGTCTATAGCCTGTAGAAGTGGAACGTATTGGAATCAAACTAATGAAAGGTTGTTCAGGTTTTTTTTAGTAATGATGGATTAAATTATGCTGGGAATAAAAAAGGTATTTAGATTATAATAATTGTTGAATGAAACAAAAAGCTGCTTTTTGACACATCTTTATTCCTCTTGGGGGCGTAGGAATTCCCCTCTAAAACAATGAAGGCTTATACACGGAGTTCATCAACAAAATAAAATTCTCTAAAGTAGATAAAAAAAGCGTCAAAATTATTTAGCGGCATCTTCGCCTAATCTTTTAAAATATAATAGCATCTTTTAAAATATTTTTGGCACCATCATATTTTTGACGTCATCCTTTTTAAGTTCAAACTAATGCCAACTACTTTCAGTTAGATAATTTTATTCTGCTGATGATGACCTCCGAAACAGAGGTAGGAAACGTACAGTCTTTCATCCTCACCTGAACCATGGCCAATCAGCCCAGAGTCTCATCTTCATTCTTCTCAACATTCCTTTTTATGATAACTGTAACCATTTTCATTTATTATCACAGTTAATGTGTGGTTTTTGCTAATTTTCTCAAGTTCCTTTAAAAGTGGATGCATATACTCACTTAAAAACATTTAAAACCATTGCACCGAGAAAAACTTGACAAGTTGGTAGATAAGTAAAATGCAATAAAAAATAAAAATTGGAAGCTACTGACAGTAGCTGGTTAATGAATAGTACTTTGAAAAAATTTTCTGTTTTATAATTTTTCTAATAAATCAAATAAAATTAAATTACTTCTATAGGAAGTAGCTAAAGACTCAATTTCTAAAACGATGAACGCAAAACACATTTAAGTAAAAAATAATAAATTTACATAACATATTATTGTATTGACATACCAAAACACACTTTTTCAATAGAAATTTACATGTTATACCATTATCAATATATATATCAAATTCAAATTTATTGTACAAAGACAAGTACAGAAAAACGAAAGACACACAAAGAACATCAAAATATACAAAAATAACAAATACACAAAGAAACAACAAAGAAAGAAATTAAATATGTGGTATCATAAGAGCCAGCGGCTCGTCCTTGATACCTATAAAAAAATAGACACTAAAAAAACTGCAACAAAAGCTGGGCTGACTATTTTAGTATTTGAAATAATGCTTCAGTGTTAATTTGCTCGCTTAAAAATTTATATATGCCAAATTTAAATTCAAGTTTATTGTTAGTTATCTTTAGATTTTCGTTTAACTTATTAAATATATAAGGTCCCAAAAAAACATGAGATTTATGTAAAATTTCTTTATTAGTCTTAGGTATGAAATAACTTCCTTTTGTATTCCTAATTTCAAAGTTGCTGGTTTTTATTTGATAAAAGGATTTGTTGTTAAAAATAAAAAGAAGTAAGCGGAAGACAAAGAGTTCACGTATTTTCAAAATGGGTCTAGGTAAATAATTAATATTAATATGAGATAAAATTTTAGTCTGTATTTGGATTAAAGGTCTAATATTACTTAAGTAGTCAGAAGCATAACAAGTAATACCATAGCTAATTATAGATTGGACCCAAGAAAAATATAAAGTGCATAAAAACCTATGGTCAATAATGCACTTAAGTTTAAAAAATTTGAAGTTGATAAATCTTAGTTTACTTAATAAATAGCTGGTGTGAGTCTTCCACTTTAAATTACTATTGAAATGAAGTCCTAAATATTTTATAGAGTCAACCCGCTCAATGATATTGCAAGGAAAGTCATCACACAACATATTGCAAGTAGCTTCATGTAATTTTAAACTGTTTACAGTTAGTTCACTAGAATATAAATTAAATACAATAAACTTAGTTTTCGATACATTTAACTTAAGAAGATTTTTACCAAACCAAGTATTTGCTTTATGAAGTGCTATTTCCATTTTTTTAAACAAATCAAGATAGTTATCAGCTGAAAACACAAGAACAGTATCATCTGCAAATGTAATAATATCACAACCTAAATTTAACTGACAAAAATCATTAATAAAGATTAAAAATAATAAGGGTCCTAAAAAAAAGTTTTAATGTAAATTTGTTCAAAATTTAAAAGAAATTTTTTCGATTCACTTCAATCAACTTGTGTTTTATAAATATTTTTGAAGTAAGACCAACTTTAAACTCAATTTAATAGGTACTATATTTAATTTATTTAGAGAACCTATTTCAGAACAATCATCATCTTATCTGTATAATTTATTCAAGTATTCTTTATTTATACTATAAAAAATATTAATCAAGTTCACTATGAAAAATATAAATATGATTTTACACATGTTAGATTAAATTTTTCTTCTAAAAACTTCTTTTACTAGCTATTAATTCCATCTTTTTCAAATAAGATTGTACTAAACTTGTACTTAAAAAAAAAAACATTAATTTTATAAATGTAGGGTTTTAAGCACACTGTGGACAAAAATTCTTACGTAACTGAAGAGCAGTCCCGGGTCACGTTTCATCAAACATTCGAAGATACACTTCCAAGCATTTTCTCAATTAGATTGTGAATATTTGCTCCCAGGTTAAGAACAGACTCCCGGACATAGAGAAAAAGGAATGAAATATGTACATACGGATGGAGTTTATTCAAGAACAGAAAAAGTCTGCGTTAAATGTTGAAAGTATTGGAGTTAAAAATATATATCTCCTAGAGAGAAGAAAGAATATTTGCATTTCCATTCTGAAAGGGGGGGAAAGTATGGAAACATTTGCTCACAAATATATGAAATGAATATAAAAACATGCAAAACATTATTTAAAACAAGTCAACATCTTTTTTGTGATAAAAACTAGAAAAATGTAAAGTATACGCGAAAAAATCTTTGAAATGCTTCGAGCTTATTCTTAGCTTAGGGATAGCATAGCTCAAAATGAAGAAGCTAGAAAGAAAAAATAAGGACTCTCTATTTAAAAGAATGGTATAAAACATTAAACATTTAATTATTCTTTTTTTTTCTACATTACAATATTAGAGTAGCAGCCATTTCAATAAAATATGGGTAAAAACCCTTTACTTTTATTTGTATAAAGATGGATTTAGACTTCAATGTAAAAAAGAATAGTAAGACTGTTTTGAAAAGAATGTAGGTATATAGAAGTAATCGGATTTTGCTCAAGGAAAATTCTCAAATTCTTTTCTAGGAAAGCCTAAGAATACTTTAATGCACGTAAGTAGTGCAGTTATAAATAAACTATCTTAGTAAACAGAGAACAAAAATCACTAAGTGAAATTTGTTTAAATAGATAGTATTAAAAGAAATCAGTCTTGGATTTTTTAGTCAAAATAAAATTTTTAGAATTTCGCAAATACTGAACCAGATTTTAATTTAAAATTCAAAATGTGGTTAAGATTAAAAATATAAAAAGGATATGTGAATGTTATTTGAAATACAGTAGAAGATCTCTCTTATATAAAAACCACCTGTCACAGCTTTTGAAAGAGTCCGCTAAGTGAAAAATTCCCACTGTTTTCTTATACCAATGAATACTTGACATTTGTTCTGTCTAAACAACAGATGAGCTGTAAAATAGTGCCAACTTGGCTACCAGTAAAGGATTTTCGACCAAGTTAACTTCTTCAAAATCTGAGATGGCCGATTTTTATCAGAACTTACCTACTTTAATGCTTCTTAAGTACCTACTCAAAATGCATATCAGTGATTTAGTTGGTATCATCGAGACACTATCAAATTATCTCATTAAAATCGTTAATTATACAAAATGTGTGTTGCTCACGATGCATAAGAACAGTTCGATACAAAAACTAGAATATTTAGAAAAACTTCATATCCGCTATCCATGTCCTTATAGAAAACCTACCTATTTCATCGAGTGATGAACAAAATAACGACCATTTACTACGTCTAATATCTCATAAAAGAGGACCAACGTCCTCTGAAAACCTCTCTTTCATCACCGAGAGAGGACAGCCTTCCAACAGGAAATAACTCCACGTCAGGGGGATTCGGAACAAACCTTTCCCCCTAATCACTGCAGAAAATCCCTCAACCGCTTTTAATTTGCCCCTCGACGTCATTAACCCCTCTAGCTGACTTGGCCCGGGATTCGGATCCCGGGTTTTGTCAAGTGAACGAAAGGTCCTCGACAGCTTTTCGGGGCCTCATTTCGGATGCGCAACAGAGAGCCGTTAAATATAGAAGTTCCGAAGCCCCCCCCCCTCCATCGACTGAGATGCGTCGATGCTGAATTAGTGTGGTTGGATAGGCTGGTGAAAAGCGCTGGGGCAAAAGTCACAGTGAATAGGAAATGGGGGATTAATTAGAACTTTTTCGTCAATGCCATAGGTGAATGATAGATACTCTGTTTAGTGTTTACTTAGTAACACTCCGTGAAAGCTAACTGTTTTTAAAGGGTTTTGTTAGTGAGGTCAGTGGGGGGAGTGTAAGAATCCATTTTCGACCTTACGTTGAGTATAGATAACGACCAGAAATAGGTGCAAAAAACTATCAAATATTTTCTTCTTATGAATCTTCCTTTACGATAAATCTAGTATTTGGATATACTATAAATAGATAATAACTGAATAGAAGCATGTTATATTTATCTCTTTATTTTTATATAGCTAGCAATTTACATTTAAATAAAACCTTATTAGATCAAAATTTAATCCTTTCATATCCTAACTAACATTACGTATGTTATTCAGCTTCTTAAAAGGATTTTATATAACTTAAACACAATATCACATTATTTTTATCACTTGCAATGAAATATCTTCTGTAATAAAAACAAAAGGTAGAAACAATGTGCTTGAATAAATCCACGAGCATAGTAATAACAGTTCTTGTACTAGAATTCAACATAACAACTGTGAAGCTCAAATTTCTCACTTAATAAACCACTTTAGATATTTCTTCAGATACTCCTGCAAGTTGGGAAACTCTCCTGAATTAGAAATAGCTTTTTATACCTACTTCTTGTAAAATACCATGAGAATTAGGAATGCCTGACACTTATATTTTGAAATATTTTTAAATTCTCACATTTTCAAAAAATAATATTTAAGAAGAGTTCAATTTTTATTTATAGTTATATTTTCTTGTCCATAGCATAAAATAAACTGTAATGTGCTAAGTGACTAAAATGTTACAATAAATAATTTAATTAAACGCCATTTTTAATTACGTGGGTTTTTTTATACAAAACCAAACGTAATTTGAATAATTAATAACTTCAAATAGCTTTCAGAAACATATTTATCTGTACAGGTTTATTAATAAACCTTTTGATAAAAACGTACCATTTATATTCATATAAGAAAACTCTACTGGTAAACTGCATATCCATGCAGAAAATAAATTGAATAGATGTAGTAGTGTCACGTAAGAAATAAATTACATTTTGGTAAATTATTTTGGTATCATAAAACTTGAATTTTTCACAAATGAAAGCAGAGTGTAATTAAATTTTCCCTTTGATGAATAGTTTTGGCTTTTCTCAATAACCCTGTTTTTAACAACTGTTGAGAAACTCATTTATTAAAGTTTTTACTAATACTGTACTAAATTTATCTATTTTTTCCAAGGATATTTTCCTTTATAAAAAATACCAATACTAGAGTTTTTACACAAAATCTCAATATTTTTCTATTTCAGTTTGCAACAAATATCAACCCAGCAAGGAATCTTTCTGGTCAGCATTTGGGCACACTTTTTGAAACACCTTTTGTATCCATATCCATCCAATAAAATACTATTTTATTTGTTTATAAAACTAAAAAAATGCAAGGGTTAAAAATTAAAGGTATAACCAATGAATGAATGAAATATAGAAATAGAACTCAGTTAACACTAAAATATAAATTACTAGCTGATATGCCCGGCCTTGCACGGGTGGAGTGTATCAATTTATTAAAATTTTCTCAAGTTACATGCCTAATTTTCTGTAACCATAATTACCAATCATCCTGGTAGTTTTTCATATCCCGGTGTTCCCAGTATTTTTTCATATCCCGGTGTTCCCAGTATTTTTTCATATCCCGGTGCCTTTTTCATCTTGGTGTCCCCGGTGCCTTTTCATCTCGGTGTTCCCGGTGCATTTTCATCACCGTGCTCCCTGTGCCTTTTCCCTCCCGGTTCCAACTGTGTAAATCTAACCCAACCATCCAGTTCCGGTGTTGCCCATTTAATTACGACAGTTACCCAATTATCCATTCTAAGTGAAAAAAATCCATTAAAATTATTACAGACTTTTGAAATCCCAAAATTTGTAAATATCCCCTGTTTAAATTGAAAAAAAAAATCCCGTTAAACTACACCAAAGAAACAAATTATAAGGTTAAATAACAAATTGATCTAGTGTTTCTATCATCAACTTTCTAAAAAAACTGCATGATGTAATCTTTACTTTAACCAGTCCAATTCTTAAAACTTTCTATTTCAACTTAAAGTTTCATGGAAAATGAAGTTTTTAATAAGAAAATACTGTTATAAAGTTTTTTATAAGGGCCGTTTTTAATTTTTTAAATTATTAATAACCTTTTTAAAACAATTTTAGCCAAGTTTTATCTTTAAATACTTTGTTTTATGTTTAAAATTGTTTTTGTTGTATTATTTGCAACAATGCGAGTTAAACAGATCTTCTTTAGTGGAGGAGTAAGGCGATTTTTACAAAAAGACCTAAAAGGGGGTGAAGGGGTGGTTTTAGAAATTTGGAAATGATGTCATTGTCTTTCCCCCGTCCCCATACGTATGTGTACCAAGTTTGGTTCGATTCGGACGGGTAGTTTTGGAGAAATTGAGCCAAATCTGTTCCGGACAAACCCAGGAACCCAGGCAGGAACCCAGGGACACCTTCATTATATATAGAGAGATTCACTGATTAATTATTAAAAAATTAACTAGGTTTAGGTACTAAGTTTTTTTTATTCGTTTCTAAAAATTCTTTCTTAAACTGAAAAAAAGTGAAAGTGTAATAAAAAAATGCTACTTATACAATACAAAATAAGGCATAAAAGCTCTATTACTGTAAAACGTTGGTTGGAAACATTATTTTTCCAAAAATTATTATTTGTTGTTGTTTATCAAGTTAGTCTCATAACAATTTACATGATCTCCCTCACCCCACCCCTGCAATTATTATACTAGACATCTGTAACATCTTTTCAATGGCTACAATCCGCATAATCAATTGTTTTTGAAAAAAATTGATATTTCTCAATGGTCTTCTAAGACAGTTAGTAAAATCATTTTCTTAAACAAAATCCCCAAAAAACTCTATTAGTGCGTTAACTTCTGAACTTCATCAAATCATGTGTATTTTTAGGTTAGCCAAAAACTTTGGTTTCATATTTGTATGAAGTATTGATTAGATATCAGATATAAAAATGCCTTAAAATAAAAACAGAATGAGATGAAACTGAGAAACCTGCACCAATAAAAAATATTATAAAAAATAATACATTCGCCCACTTCCAACCGTCTCAGAAAAACTATAATAAAAGTTTGAGAAACGGGGGATCAGACTAAAAAAACCTCAGCTGATCACTATGACGACGTAGCTTGTCTCATTCAAATTTATTCTGATAAAACAATAGGAAATCTCAACATTACCCTGGATGCCACAAAGCAACCATCCAAAGAAGCCTTGAGGCAAACGCAGAAACTCCATCAATCCGTGGAAGTGTGTTTTTACTTGCTGGGGAAGGATTTTATTTTAAAATACGTAGTGATGAAAAGAAGGGAGAATCCCCGGCATAATCCAAAACCTTTCAAAACCAATATAAAAGAGTATTTTATGGTAAAAGTATTGACCGTGAATTTTGAGCAGTGGGTCAGAAAAGTAAATAAATAGAACGAGAGAAATAAAATATTTTGGTGGAGGAGGATAATTTAATGAAAAAATGCGCTCTTCCAAATGAGATGGATCAAAGAATTTGTTTTTGTCTGTATTTTTTTTCAGTTCGAGTTTATTTGTATGTAAAATCTTGTTTTAAAATGATTAAAAGCCAAAATTTGAATAGGATTGACGACAAAGATATATATTTTTAGAATAGTCGAAAGAATTTATTTCGAACAACGTTTAAGAATTTTATACGATACCTCAATTTGATACCACTCCACTAAATTAAACTAGATGTTATGAACCTTAAACTTGAAATCTGTATTGGCAATTTCCGTGAGCTTAATGTAATATTACACTACTTTTCCAAAATATTTTATAATTTTTCAGTTTAGTTATATAGTTAACAAAACATTAATGCTTAAAAACTTAATATTCTCCTTCAGTTTTTTTTTCTGAAAGCCATCAGTTATTATGATTGTTTTTAACTATCCTTAGAAATATTCACCTTATCTCTAAACAAAATGTTAACTTATTATATCCCCACTATTTTTAATCCTTTCTTCAACAATCCATTAAATTCCTTTAAAATTTAAAACCACTCTATGATAATATAAAATTTCTTGGAATAATTATTAGTGAGATAAAAGTTTCTCTTAATCAATTTTACACATCAAAAAAGCCTTTTAGTTGTTTTTACATCAAAACCAACAAAATTTCTCAAGCACATCAATAAAGGTATCTAAAAAAATTTTAAGGGTTCATAAATAAAATATACAGCAAAATACGCATTCCTTCATGCAAAAAACTATTTATTATTTGTATAAAACTTTTGCTTCGCTTAATACATACACAAAAGAAAAAAGGCTCACAGAAATGAATGGATTAGCTTTAAAAAAACATAAAACCTAATTACACTTTAAGATGAATATATGAAAACCTTAACATATCTCGGAAAAATCAAAAAGCTCTCTCCCCTTTCGTAGAAATACTATTTTGAGAGATAATTTAGATTCCCGGCAAAAATATTAATTTTTAAGTGGGAGAAACGTTTTTCGCAAAGTAGATCTACCTTTGCAAGAAACCCAGCCCTCGGAAACCAGAATTTTTAATTAGCGCTTGAGATTACTCCTCGCCAAGAATGGCCCTTAAAAGAAAACGCCTCAGGAGAAAATCAGACGTTTGAAAACTCGAATGAATAGCTCTGCCAACTGACAAAGTTTCTCAATTTCAATTTCTTGTGCTCCGGCTCAAAAAAAGGCAGCAAAAAACAAACCCAGAGAGAAAGAGGGAAAATGTGAAGTTCATGCTTTCTGAAAAAGTTTTCGTTGGATTGTTTTTCTTTATTTCGAGGGAAAAAGTGTCCCTTTAAAGCGTTGACATCTTGTGGAAGTTTGGGAAAAGACTTAACGTGACGGGAACTTTTTCTTCTTTCATTTATTTTGGGCGTGGGAAGTTTCGGCTGAGGGATTATAGATTTTAAAAAGATTAATGTCCTTACACTGCCATGTGTATGGCCTATCTGCTTCACCTTTTCATAGTTCATAAACTTTTACCAAGAGTTTTCTTATGGTGGTGTCACAGTCTTCCTAGATTGCTCTTTTATTCTATTCGACATGTTTCGATAAACAGAAACAATTTCCCATGAGAAGAAGATCAGTAAAGTTTGTTGAATCATTTCATTCAATCATTTCAAGTTTGTTGAATCAAAGTCATAGAATCATTTTAGGGTAAATGCTTTTATTCCATTATTTGTAAACATAATTATAAGTTTATATAATTCTTCTTCTATATACCTAAAAATGTTTGGAAAGAATGTGAATTAAACTCTCTTTTATTTTATTTTACTTATACATTAAAACTTAATCAGCTACCAAACTAAATTTTTTTTTAAATTACAGTCTTTCTATTTTTCAATCAAGATTTTATTCGAAATAATTTAGGTTATAATATCAGAATAATTTGGGTTGTATTATAAAATTTTGGTCTTAAATGTTTAGATTTATATAAAATAAAGCATACTAAACAATTTTGAAGAATGCAAACACATTATAAATAAATACCGGCGAACTCATAATATTTTTAAATACTTTAAAATGGAATTTTTAATTTTTTAATATATAACTGAAAATAACAATAGTTATCTATATTCTAATATATTATAATTTAAGTTTTTAATTGTTTTTAATGTCGTTCAAACGGAAGTTGACAGACGACAACAAGCACACAATGAATTCTAAATTACCCCAAAAACACATCAACGAATTCTAAATTCCCACCAATTATAATATCTAAATTAATTTTTTAAACAAATTAAAATATATTACATAAAAATAATTTTAAATACTCAAACTTCCTTTCAGTAAGCAATGAACTCAAACGTTCCTTCATACAATAATAATAATTCAAAAAGGAACTTGTTTTATTTCTTTAAAATGTCGAATATTAAAATTCCATATCCTCGATTGACAGGGAAGTAAAAAAATGCATATTTCCTAAAGAAGAACCCTGGATGAAGAATTCTATTTCTTCTCTGAATCCGTTGCTTCCAGCAAAGCCCAGTGGTGCTACTTCTAAAAGTGTTGATTGCATCCGCCAATGAGCAATACGGTGTCGAAATAAATTCGAGAGAATTCTAAAATGGAAAACGTTATGTTCTTCGAGTGTGTGATGTGATAACGAAATTTTCTTAGATTCAGTGTTACCAGCTTTCGGCTCTGAACTATGCGTATTTTACAGACGTAAACTCGTATTTTTCCGTAAATAGGATTTGCTAAAGGAAATGTTCCCCTTTGGATCTGAAGGGAACATGAGTTGACATGGAATCCTTTGCAATCTTTGTAAAAGATTCATGAATGTTTTCGTTGTTTTGAAAGACTTGAACAATCTACTCACGCATGAATTCCATTGAGGAATCCTAATGTGTGGTGTGTGATGTAAATTCAAAGTAAGATACTTTTTATTTTCCTTGCCTTAGAACTTTGGAATTGGATAATCTGTTTAGCTTATGCATTTAAAGTTCTCAAAAATTTACATAAATAATATTTTATGTAGGTACTGTTTTGCTTTGTAATCAATGATAAAATTACTTCTTTATAAATAATTTTTTGTATAAAATATTTTTTTTCAATGAGTGTTACTTATTCTGTAGATTACTCTTAGTTTACGACCAAATTAGTCCAATTTGTAGCATTTTTAAAAAATCTTTTATTGTCAACCTTATTTTTCTACTTGAAATAGTAATATACTTGTTTCAATGTAGAAGAATATATAAATCGTCGTTTTGAAAAGGAACAAGTCCAAAAAATGGCAAATTGACGACTTTTTGTACTCAAGAAATCCCCAAGCTTCGCTCTATACATGAGTGGGAAAAGGGAAAAATTAATTGTTCCCTTAGAGGCCGATATAACCCCTTTGAGTTCGGAAAAACCGATGTCCATTCATTGTATTTTTCAATTAAGTTTGAAATTTAAGTTAATTTGTCTTTCTTTCAATTTTTAAATTTTAAATTGTTTGAAATTAAACAATTATTTAATTATTTTTAAATTTTACCTATTTGTCAAGTAAAGTATAACTCCATTATTACACTCCATTGATATTCCTCCAACTGCTTTAATGAATCAGCTTCATAATATTTATTCCAATAGTCTTGGTCTTTCTATTTTTCCCTTTTATGCTATACCTACAGTAAGCTGAAATATAATTTAGTTGTCAATTTAAGTGGCTTTCTTTTAATCAGCTTAAATTTCATAAGTTTGAAAAAGGGAACAAGAAAAGGTTTAAGAAGTCGGTCAACTTTTTTTTTAACTGTAAAATAGTTTTAAATATACTTATATATTTTTATGATTGTCCTGTATTCTAAATAAGGCCCGACATTTCCAGAAAAAAATTTGGTGGTTAAGCGATGAAAATTCCATTACTTATACAGATTTTTTAAACTTTATTTTCTCAAAACTTGGTTTTTGAACTTATTCCCTTTTTAAACTGGCGATTCATATTGTCGCGGATTTTATACCAAGTAGATACTATTAAAAAGTAAGTAAAGCACTCTTTAATTGAATAGATAATTCAATTAACTGATGAATAAACTTTATGAATAAACTTGTTTCTTAAAAATTTTAGGTTCACTGCCTATTAAATCATTATTATATTCTAATAGTAATGTTAATAAATACTTTCATTAAAATTTTTTTTTGTCGTTAATCTAACATTAAAAGATATCATACTTCAAAAAACCTTTGTCGGTACATTATTTATCTTTGATTGTTTACATATAACATAAAAAAGTGATTTAAAAGCCTCATTTTAAGTCCTTTTTTGTGTTTAGGGGAAAGTTGTCCAAAACGGGATAGGCGGGCAAAACGGGATACTGAGCCTCGGAGCTTGACTGGTGGTTGTATCTCGCGGGAGACAGGCTAAACTGGTTCCCGACCGCCATGACAGCATACTCAGTTGATCTCTCAACTCTAGCCACGTGTTTCGCAAAGAAATATTTTTTTCAAAGTTTTCACGATAGATTTTTACTAACTTTGTACCTTTTTCGACTGCAGAACAACTGTCCTTGTGCTTCTCCGTCCTTCGGAACAATTCCGCTAAGTACTGTGTTTTGTTCACAGCTCTTTTAACAACAATTTCATGTATTTAAATATTGCTTGTGAGTAACGGTTTAGGGGTCAGCCATTTATGTTTTCAAAAGTATCACGGTCGGGCAAAACGGGACACTTTTGGGGTGCCCAAAACGGGATACAATTTTGATGTGTCCCGTTTTACCCGACCATTTCCATTAATGTTTTGGCAATGTGTTTAAGTTATTTTAAGAAGATGCTCAGAACATGACGTCCCAGCAACCATTAAATCTGCAACAAAACGGGGCCAGATCCGAAGGATCTTCAAGTTCAGTCATAGCATCTGAGAGTTTGCAGTCATCACAACCACTAGCGACAGTATCGAATGAATCACCTAGTGATGGGGGCACCGATAACACTAGCACAAATGCAGGACTAATCCAAATGTCCACTTCAACAGGAAACAAAGGACTTGGGCTATACAATCGTCCTTCACTGCCGTTTTCTATATCACCCAAAGAAATTCTACCTCCACCACGAGTGTTTGGACCAAGACCTCAAAATAAACACGATAGGAGAAGAGGGAAAACAGCAATTATAACAGGAAGCCCATATAAACTAGAGTTGGAAGAAGAAGAGCGTGAAAAAAAAAGAACGAGAGATCTCAAAAGCTGGAAAAAAGGCCTGCCAAAACAAGTCTCTTGAATGTTCCGAAGACAAAACAAACGAGGCGTAAAAGAAAACCAAGTGGAGATGCAAAACAGGCAGATAAAGTTAAAAAATGTTACTCTGAACCTGAAAAAAACCCACAATCATCAATTGTAAAAAACGAAGCAAATGGACCTAACATAAGAAAACCTAAAAAAAAATCATCAGTTAGCCAAGGTTGGACGTCGTCGCCTTCAGAAGATGAAGCTGAAAAAGATGAAGCATGTATTTTCTGCAACGCTCTGTATCTTGAATCGAAATCTGGAGAAGGCTGGATACAATGCTCGAGCTGCCAGGGATGACCCCACGAAGCCTGTTCCAAAGCAGAAGAAGAAACGACACATTTTTATGCGATTTCTGTGTTATGTAAGGTTTCAAATTTACAATTAAAAAGTCTCTTCCTATAAAAACTTAGCCTATTTTTGTTTTAAAAGTAAAATCAGCAAAAACCTAATAACATACAAATCCCTATCCCTTTTTACCCACCCTTGGTAGGGTAAAACGGGATCGTGTAAGACTTTGTGAAACCAGTATTTTTCACATAAATATTATTGAACAAATGTAACAAAGGTATGCTAAGTAGTTGAAAAGGTGTATACTTTTAAATGACGTCTAACTTTGGAATGTACCATGTACACAATAAGACATAAAGCGAAGAATAGATAAGCTATCCCGTTTTGGGGTACTTTCCCCTATAAGAAACAGTTTCCTTTTGCTCCACAGCTTTTCAAAATAGTTACAGTAGCTAGCGTCAAATAACATGCAGTCTTTAACATAAGAGTTTTATTTTCTGCTCCTAATTAGAATAATAATTCATTAAACTCAGAAACTTAATCTCTTTAATGTTAAGATTCGTAGTAAGATCCGAGCTTTTTATCCCTTAAAAACCGTTCGTTAAAACTTATGTTCTCTCTGCACAATTTGTTTAATGATATGCTTAGAGCCAAGAAACATTATGCATGACACATCTCATTGAGTTTTGTATAGTTTTAACACCATAAACTCTTTTGTAATTACTCCCCCTTCGTTTTCGAGAAATGACTTAATGCGTCATTTTTATGTATTTCGCAGAACGAGTAAATTGCGCAGAAGAAAATCTTTTAAGAACTGTTTTTATGAGGTTATATATTTAAACAAACTAAACGAGAAAGTTAAGGAAAAGTATAGACAAATCTAAGCATCAAACAGATAGGCTCTTAATTTGAAATAATGACTTGAAACTTTACTTCGTTTGCATCCTAGTTTTTATTTAGATTAGTCGATCAATCTAAAACGTGTTTACTTCAGTTTGAATTTTTTTTTCTGTTTCAAAGTCATAATTAGGCATAATTATACTAAGAGTGGCAACAAGCATTAATAAACAACTCCATCTAGTGATAACACGTTTAATCAACTACTCCCCGAAGAATACAATGCATCAACTTGTGTATCTTTATTTTCCCTAAGCTTTGCAAAACGCTATAATTAATAAGGACCACATAGCTTAAATTTATACTCTTACAGAAAAAAAATATTTTCCTTTCATTCTAAAAGTATCTTTATTCTTGATGCTGAAAAATGGAACTGTAGAGGTGCATTTTTAATGAATGTCTTTCGTTTTCGTCCTCGGCTGCCTTCGTAAAAAGTAACTTTTATTAATAGTTGCGCGATTTGAAATAAATTAGAATGGAAGATTTATTAGCATAAATGAAAAGGGGTACAATGACATTATATTTCTTTGAAACAATCTTATGAAGAAAAAGTATTTATTGCTGGAATGAAAAAGGGGAATAATACATCTAAATTGCTTTTTCAACTTGATAAGCTTGTAACAGAATAAGATTGCAATATAATTCTAAGAAAACGGGAATACCTAATCATTAAAGGCTTAGATAAAGAAGAGTTTTAAATTTTCAATTAAAATAAGTTGACTCTCGTAAAATGTTGCCGATTCATTAAAAATACATTTTTTAAGATCCACCATAGAGAAATACACCAAATACATTACTGGAAATATTTTTCCATTTAATCTCTGAAATAAAATGATTAAATGCTTAATTAATTAATTGTGGTTATAAAATTCAACAAATATTGACTTAAAACTAACGTATATTTTCCCTTAATCTCCCTTAGACAAGTTTCAATTCATCTAAAGAAAATCTTCAGAAACTGACTCACAGGTAAAAAAACTTCTGAACATGAACATGCTTCAATAATTAGTATATCCCCCTCACCCTTAACCTAATTAGTAATAATTCACTTTATGAAATAACAACTCATTCAACATGAAAAGTATTGATGATGATAAAATATTATATTTTGGAAAATTCCAAGTCTTTACACTCTTCATAGAATTATTTAAATAACGCGCCTATGTGTTCCAGGAAGACTCTGCGTCTTTTAAGATGAATTAACCTTAAAGAAAGAACAAAAGACTAAAATAGTTTAACCGTTTAAGACTGCTTACGGTGCACATTTTCTCATTTCTATACAGAAATAAATATGTGTGCAGAGACTCTCACTATAATGAAGTGAGGGTATAACTTGAAGAAAATTGGCCATTGGAGCTGGAACAAGCCATAATTCAAATCTAAATCCATTTTGACTTGATTAAAAGTCTTTCAATTGTCAGAAAGGAGTTATAATTCCTTGAGGGTCTTTTGACACAGAATAAACGAATAATTCTTTTAATGGAAGCTTCTTTCGGTCATTAACAAAGATTTGAGCCATTATGTCTCGTTTATCTCCCTATTTCATAATTACTTACCTTAGAACTCATTAATGCTCTGCACTTTTATTAGATTTAAAGAGAAACTTTAAGCTGAGCTTAACTATCTTGATGGTTCAAACTAGCTATTAAGAGTATTTAATTATTACACCTTTGTCAGAGAAAATTTTCAAAACAGGATTAGTAGTAACTTAAAAAAAAAGTATTGCCTTTTGGTATAAAGTTAATAAATCACACTAAATATAAAGACTTTGTGTCGGTTGTGCAATTAATCTATAGTCTAGTATATAAGTGGGTAGATAAGGACACAATTCCGTGCAAGTCCTTAGACAGTTTGACGTTAACAAACAAGATTGTCCAGAATTCCAGACGTCCAGAATTCTTAATTTTTAAGGTTTATTTTAGTAAAAAAGAATTTTCGGAGAACATTAGAGGGGAAACTTTAGATAAGAGTACTAAAAAATTAGTTAAAGTTTGTTTTTAACTTATAAAAGTTGGTTTTAAAGGTTTTCTCAGTAGATACCTTAAAATAAGGTACAAGTAGCTCACTCTTTTTCTCGCATTTCAACTTTGAAGTATAAAAATTACGTAAAATGCTAGTAGTATAACAAAAAAAAATCCAAAACATTAGTTATAAAGGTTAATATACGAGTATTTAGTAATGTATTTAAAATACGTTTTATCTAGCTGTATGAGAAATTCATATTTAATTTTTTAAAACTTCTCCAGTATCCAATTTAGAATTACAGGCCTACCTATAATCCGTACAATCAACAAACTTTAAGAAAACTGAAGCAATTTTTTGTTGATTTACAGAATTCCATTTATTTGTGTTTGTAGGCGTAAAAAAGAAACGAACAAATAATGATCAGATACATGATCGGATAATGCTAAAAAATTTAAAAATTCAATTTTTTACATCTTGTTCAATATTTTAAACGTGTTCCCTTATTTTTTCACATTAAACATGAACTTAAATATTCACGCTTGAAGGCTTAACTTTCACATTTTAAAAACATATCAGCAATAATTATTTTTCTTCCATTTTTGACTTGCTTCGAATTGACAGGAGGACATTTTCTGAAGAAATTGAGTTACTTTAAATAACATTCATTGCAAGCTTTGCACTATCTGTCTCCTATAAACAAAGTTTGTCTAGGTTATTATCGTAATTCATCTCACATTCTTGTCCTTTTTATTTCACACATAGTTTTATTATCAATTGAATTATTAAATAAAATGGGTGGTGGTATTCAATATACATACAAACAAAAAACAACATTGGAACAAGTATATTAAATTACTAATTATTGTTCAATGCTTAGAGAATAAAATTTATATAAGAAAGTTTTAGAAAAAACATCAGGCACACAATAAAATTCAAATCCACACGCATATGACATATCAAACTCATTTCAAAATGCCCTTATCTTTTTAACATTCAAAGAAATAACACCACCTGAAAATCCAAATTATAATTATATTCCAAATTTTTCAAAATATTTCCCAAAGCTTCAATTAAAACATCTGCTTCCCTGCAAGCAAAACAAATAATTGAGAACTCCGGGCAAAATCCACGCATTAACTTCTTCTACACTTCTAAAGCCCATAAAGCGTTCAAACGCAACAGTGACCCCCAATGTAAAAATTCCAAGGATCTTCATAAGTGCCATTCATTCTAAAACCGCCGCCGAAAAAGCAACAACAGAAGAGTTGCACAGTTTTGAAAAATGGTCTTCATCCATCCTTCCTTCCTGTCACTGAGCTGCCTTCGCCTGGAAGCTTCAGAAATAGATGAACAAGGGTCATTATTTATTCTTGATCGGTAATTAATGAAATTAATTCCCCTTGAAATTAGCGAGAAGTTTATAATACCTTCACTTCCCGGGCGTTTTTCAGATTTCCGCCACGCCGTAAATCCCTCGGAACGGAATTGTTTTTAATCTGAGGTTTACTGGAATGTTCCGGAATTGTTTTTCAGAGAACGATTTTGGGAAGTTCTTGGAACGAAATGGCGTGGAATGATGCCGCTGTTGTTTTTTTAAACATTCGTGTTGGCTGTTATTTTATTTTACTGCTTCCCTTAGAAAAATGTATGAAATATTTTTACAATTATTTTTTTAAAATAAAGGTTGGAATTTAAAAAACAATATATACTAAACATCCTACCAAGCTATAGCTTAAGAATGGGTTTTAGCATAATTGAACTGGAAGTACCTACTTACAATTCATGTGTGCGAAGTACCAAGAACTCGAGTAATTTTCAAACTTATTCACTTTTTTTTCGTAGAAACTCAAAGAGTTAACTGAACCATAAAAATAATGAGATAATTTTTATTAAGTGAGAATGTGTTTTGTATATAATATGAACGATATACATAAAAAAGTAGCTAGCAAAGAAAATTGTAAGCTGAGTATTTTTCAAACTATAATGACCATAATTTGGTGTTATTTTAATTATATTTCCGTATTTATGAAAAGAAAAATTATCAAGAATATTATTGGTATTACTTAAATATATGCAGTTTAATTACCTCATCCCTCACCTATTTGTTGTATAATGTTTTGATAAACCTATATGTATACATTACTGCCTCCTTTAAGAGCAAATTTCCTCATAAATATAGGGTTTCTACACGTATCAGCAATTTCAGATAATGAAAGATAAGGCAAATTGTTTATCCTGCTCGTATCAGCAATAACTTACGAGGCAAGAATGATTCAGTCATTCCTCAACTCATTTTCTCCCCATATATAAGCACCAATTAATGCATTTTTGCGAGAGAGGGAAAGCTATCGTTACAAGATTAAAGTTCGTTCACAATGAAAGCGTCTAAATCTTCATACGTTAATGCCCATCTAATGATCCGTGTTTCATTTATTATCCCCATACTTTGATCGATATAAAATTCGGGCCAGACGAAATCGACCTGCACTGCTGAACAAACATTGCGCTTTGTTTTAAAAGAGGGAAACTGGTGCATGTTGGGAAGCTTTATTAAGACTTTTTGCTCAGAAAAAACGTTCTTGGGGAAAATTGGTCCAATCTAAAATAAACTGTAATGACAATTCATAATATTAATACAATAACTCCTTTCATTTATTCATCAAATACTTCTCAAAATTTTGCAGGTCCCAAGTCTAACAAAAGGTTGAAAATACTTTATTCAAAAACTCAAATCACCTTATCTATAGGAGAGACTCATGTACCTTCGGACAAAAATCACATTTTAATTTTTTTTAAGACAGACAAAATAAAATCACATTTTGACCATTTAAAGCGCCCAACTTGTAATCACATCCGTAGTAGAGTGATATTTTTTATTAGTTCAAATTTTTAAAATTGTATTTTTTTTCATTATTTTTAATAACTTCATAAAATTTGTGTCCATAGATACAACAACCTGTTCTCCATACGTAAAGGCCCTGTTGTACCTGTGAACGAACACCCAGAAAAAGTAAAGTTTAAGTTGAAAAAAGTTAAAAATGAAAAAAAATTATTGCTGCATTTTCTCTTTTAATAAACAATTCCTAACATGCACTAATCACCGTGTAAAATAAAGACCCTTTATTTTTAGGGTATATTTTCCAATAAGAAGTCATATTTTATGGTGCTTCAGATTTAAAATATAAAACTTTGAAAATCTATGAAGATTTTCACAGTTTTATGCATTTAAAGTCTAATTTAAGTTCAATAAGCATGATAAAAATGTTTAAAACATTCTAACATCTTTAAATACCTTCATTTTATATACTATTTTATTTCTACTTGTCACAAACATTTCTTTTTTTATTTTAATAATGGAGTTCTATATTTGAAGTCAGGGTATAATTGAAGTATCATTCAACTGGTTCCACTAATATTAGTGGGCACCAAAAAAAGAAAACTAAATGAATGCTCCAAACTATATTTCATCGATAAAAAAATTACGCGTGTATTTATAAAGGTAACTAAAGAATCCAGTGATTTTAAATTATTATAATGCGTCTCAGGAAAACCTTTGAATGCAACTCTTAACTAGGATAAATTGAAATATCATCAAATTTAACCCTGATAGTTTGTTATTCTTCTAAGATCATCTTAACCCGTTATAGAACCACCCAAAATTATTAATGACGCTCGAAGTACTCTGTACAACCTTCTCAAGAACACAAAACTCTTAGTACACTAAAGATGATCTCCGACGCTATCGTTTTAATCCGAGAACTCTTGGGACTCTATTGTGTAATGATAATATTTAACGTTCACCTCCAGATAATATCCGAGAAAATTCTTGAAATTATTCTCCTAATTGGTCTCTTAAGAGTTCGTCTCGAAGGGTGAGAAATTAGTGAACTGAATGCATTAAAGTTCTGAGAGGTTTGCGCTTTCTTCATTTGATTTATGAGCTACGTTGCCCCATTCCAAATATTTCATCGATTGAACTGGAAATTCGCTTCCGGTGATACATTTTAATTTAATTTCCGAAGTTTGTCCGTGTTTAATATTCAGGCTCAGAGGCGTTATTTGTCTTTTTATGAAAATTTCACACAGGGGTGTGGGAGTTTTCTCCGAATTTAATGCAAGCAGTGTTTCGAATCAGTAAAAGCCATTATTGATTGGACTAATCGTTAGTAGCGCGTATATATTCGTAATGGTATTGTCATAGGCTTGATGAAGGGCAATGTATATTACGCCAGTCGCTCCACTAATTCTGATTGTGTTGTGTGAGTTGAGCTGTGAATAGGCTCTCCAACCGAAGCTGTTATTTGAAATGAGATATTTGGTACTGCTACACCGAAGTTAGTAATATAACACGAATCGGTACTCTTATTACATTTAAATTATTCTTACATCATTATATGTTGTGCTTGAGTATAAATACGTACTATAGTTCCACAGAATTCGAATGAGTTCCTCTGTAATAGGTATACATGACTTTTTAATTGCTGATGGCAAGAATTGAAACTATTATACCCTTTAGATCAATGATTACCTGAATAAACTTATCCGTTCCTGCAGTAATCGATACAACTTTTAAAAGTATTATGCTCTCTTTACTTTAACATCATTTAGTTTAAAAGAAATTAATAAGATTTTAATTATTTTAGAATTTATATAATTAGACAGAAATCGTACCCACATGAATTGACGTTTTACGATTCCCAGGATTATGTTATAGCTGAAGCATAAGTCGAAAAGCATGTTCTTTCTGATCTCCAACCCTCGTTACTAGTACTACATTCGAGTGCAATAAGTTTTTCATTCGTAAAAAAACGAAACAAAAGAAATCCCAGAGCAAAATCCTTTCACCCAGGTCTGAAGATTAAAATTTCCTCCCTTTATCATTCTTATACCGCACTCTACATAAGGTATGGTCTCTTATCTCGGTTAATAGGCAGGTCGTTAAAATGTAATTATAATTCATCATCGGATAAGTTGAGCCGTAGCGAACAAATGAGGCGAGCTAATGGGACGCACTGTGCTTCGGCGAAATGGATAAAAAATGAAGATATTTCATTACAACTGGGGTTAACTCGGTAGCATTCTGCTAAAAGAAGTAAATGAATAGAACTCGAGGAAAGTACACGTAATAAATTTTCACTTAATACGCGGAACGTGTAATGATTTCGTTATGACAGTAATAACGTGTTCAGGGATTTGTCACTGGCTGAGCTTTAAAATGCGATTCGAGGGGGTATGTTCGCTGAAGTTCGGTAAAGTCGGGATTCCTAAAAATTAATATTTACTTACATTAGAAAGAGGGATGAAAATAAAAATAAACAAGATGTTAAATAGAACTCTCTAAATGAAACTACTAAAATTATTAAATACTATAAAAGGCGTAAATTTTTTCTGAAAGTTTTTTTCTTACGGATTCAAGTGGAATTAGTATTTTATTTTACAATCAAGCGCTGGAAACTTGCTGGAATTTATGCACGCATCCTAAACAAATGAATAAATCTTCATCTTCTAATTTCAAAAGCAATGAATAAATCTTAAAAATCATAAAAGAAATGCAAAGAGTGTGAAAAAACTTTTAATATAAATACAATTTGTTTTTAAAATAATCAGTAAATCTGAGGTTGAAGAAGAAATAGAACTCTAAAATTAAAAGAAGTTTTTAAATTTTCCCTGATATTTGAGATTTTTCTATGTGCTTAGTAGCCTTTAAATGTAATTTTTTCAGTTTACATTATTTTTATACAAATTTCATGGGAAATTTAATGGGAAAATACAAGGGCCTCGTTGTTTGTGCCATAAAGCCCAAATTAACCAAACAATTCTGAGTATACAATTAATAAGGTAGGTAACCTGAAAGTGGGAACACATAAGGTTAAAGGATTTTCATAACTTCCAGGTTAGATGTGGGGGTGGATGTATTTCTGAAGTAAAATGCAACACTAGAATTTAATCACGTGCAAATTAAGAACCCTTTTGAGCAACAATGTACTCACCAAAAGGAAGAAAAATCACAGTATATAATACAGCAGCCAATCCAGATAATTTCTTTAAATTCAGTATATGTTGTAGATATACATTCTGAGATAACATTTCTTAAAAGTTAAATTAACCGTACTTTGTGGGATTACCTCACGGTCACCTAACTTTTTTTTTCTGCAAAGCAAGTCAAACTTCTGATACCTGTAAAACGATCTTTTCCTATATAGCTAATAGTATACAGTAAAACAACTGTACGATACATTTTACCGCAAAGCTACTCTCACTTTTTATACCTGTAAAACGAGTTTTTCCTTTATAGATTATTTTATGCAGAAAAAACAACTAACAATTCTACAATACTTTTTCTGCACAGCTAGTCTAACTTATGATTCCTGTAAAACAAGTTTTTCCTTGAAAGCTTGTAGTATGCAGAAAAAACATCTATAAGTATAAAACATGAAAAATCCATCTTGACAATAAAGATAGAACAGGGGTCTGTCCAGACTTTTTGTAAAGGGTCAAGTTTTGGTAGAAATTGTGAAAATCTACTCATAATTTCGTGAATTTGAAGTAAGCGTTAAATTAGGTTTTTTTAAGGCAGGAGCCTGTTTTTGTGAATTTGTAAAAATAGGGTCCCAAATTTGTAGCATTGTAAAAAATAGAGTATGTTTAAAGACTAAAATACTTTGCGAAGGGTCTTTTTTAAAGGTAAAATATTTTGTGAAGAGTCCGAATAGTGTGTCAAAAAATCCTAACAATATTAAAGAATCATTTAAAATCAAAATATTTTTAAAAATTAAATAACTTTCAAAAATATATATGTTATGGGCAATGTGATAAATATGGGCATTATTAATAATGCCTTAGCATTTTCAGCGGGGCATTATTAATAATGCCTTAGCATTTTCAGCGGGGCATTATTAATAATGCCCTGCTCAGGCAATATTAATAATACCCGCAGTTTATCACTTTGTTTACAACATAGAATCTTGATTGTTTGCCTTTCCTATGAAAATAATCAGTTTTAGCTACCAAATAATGAACACATGCATAAACCTGCACCTTTTTTTATTGTATAACCACCATATTTATACTGGAAATTCAGGACCCTATTTAGAAAACAGAGAAATCATCGAAACAAATATAAGTACATTCAAAAATATTCTACAGTTAAAAAAAGTTGATGTACTTATTCCCTTTTTCAACCTTATGAAATTTCAACTGAAGAAAAATCTTAAGAACCACTTAAATTGAAATTTTAAATTATATTTCTGCTTAGTTCACAGTACAAAAGTGAGAAATAGAAAGACTAAGACAAATAAAATTAAAAATTATTATGAAACTGAATCATTACGGCAGTATGAAGTAAGTGAATATGAATGGAGTCAAACATTCCCTGGATAAAAAAAGTTAAAAACACTTTTAAATTAAAAGTAAATTTTATTTGAGCTTAGTTAACAGCACAAAGAATAAGAAAAAAGAAGAAAAATTAATAATTTCAAATTAAATTTAAAAATACAATAAAATAAATGGAAATAAAATAATAGAGTAAGTTATGTAATATTTAAATGTAAAATTTTTATACATTCATTGCATTGCAACTTGGGTAATTCAAAGCTGAATGGACAACGGAAAACCTTTGAACTATCCAAGACTGAATTAAAAGTTCCATATTCATCCTGTAATTCCAGATTCACTGAATGATTGAATATATTATTTTCTATTTTTCAACAGTTCAAGGGGCTATATCTGCCTGTAGGGGGTAGTTATTTTTCCCCACTTTCCACTCATTTTTGAGCATAAAACGTCAAGTTGTCATTTTTTGGACTTATTCCCTTTTTCAAACTGGCAATTCAATGTTAACATCATTGCCCTGGGTTCACCCACCTTATCCAGGAAATGTACACGGGGTGCTCCACTCGCTTCATCACCTCCGAGGGCCTCACCGATAAAATCCCCAAGACGCGGGGCATTCTTCAAGGAGACCAGCTCAGCGGACTCCTTTTCATCTTGGCCATTGATCCTGTCCTCTGGTCTGTCTGCCCAGACCCGATGGAGAGGGAGGTCTTGGCTTATGCGGACGACATCTCCCCCATCGCATACTCTGCCAGCAGACTCCAGTCCCTGATTGACGGGATTGCGAGCGGAGGCACGAAGCTGGGTTTGACCCTGAACCCAGCTAAATGCCGCTCGTTCCATCAAGCGCCAAGCACCCCTGCAACAGCTGATACCCCTGCCATCCCTGCAGGATGCCGAGGCACCTCTTTTACCGTCAACGGTATCCCCATACCAGCACTGCGGGATGGTCAGTTCGAGGAGTACCTTGGCAAACCCGTGGGCTTCCTCCATGGCGCCAGCGTGAAGGACACCATGTCCCAGCATACCACGAGAATGGACAAAGTCCTAGAGTCCAAGCTTGCACCATGGCAGAAAATCGATGCCATCAAGGCCCACGTCTTTCCCTCTTTTACCTTCGACTATCGAACAGAGAAATTCTGCAAAGGTGACTGGATGAAGCTATGATAACTCTTTTTAAGTTTTTCTCACGAAATTTTGAAATTGTAATGATTTTTTGCCATTTGTGATTATAAAATCATCACCGGAATAAATAAAAAAACGCCATGACTTTTGCAAAATATTCAGACTGAACATTCCTCCTATTTTAAGTAAGCCACAGGTTTAAAACAGAATTTAACAATTCTTGAAAAGAACAAGTTGCTGATAGGTTGAAAAATAGAAAATAATATATTCAATCATTCAGTGAATCTGGAATTACAAGATGAATATGGATTTAATTCAGTCTTGGATAGTTCAAAGTTTTTCCGTGGTCCCTTCAGCTTTGAATTACCCAAGTTGCAATGCAATGTATGTATACAAATTTTCTATTTAAATATTACATAACTTACTTTATTATTGTATTTCCATTTATTTCTTTATTAAATCTTATGATTTCAGAAATTAGAGATTTTAAGGTAGTCCTAATCCATCCTCCTTGAATTATTAAGATTCCACTCTATAATATGTTGGTCAGAATACCAAATATTTCCGGCACTATAAATCATTGGCTTTTCAAAAATTTTAAGTGTAATTAATTTTAGTATGAAGTGCTTCAACTGCAAGGAAGAAGAGAACATGATTCAAAAAACATTTGTGTTACAAGAGCCTTGAAACATCTATAAACTTGTTTTCTTCCTTCTGTTTTTCTTAAAAGAAGCAAACAAGTATAAATTGGTTATAACACTTACCCCTTCCATTATTAAGTAGCTAGTTTATTTTAAAATTTAATAAAAAGTGATAATTTTCTTGGATAAATCATAAGATAAATTCAAGCAGAAGATTCTGAAATTTTAACATTAGTCTTGGGGTATGTGTTCCTTAGACTATATTATTACTGCTTAACAACAAAAACAAGATAAACAAAAACAACTCCCAGACTGTAACATTTGTTCATTCTCTTATTTCAAACCTGATTGAAGTACAAGTCGTGATATATACCTTTAAAGAATCACTCTTTAAATATAAAGGAATACAAACTTTGAGGTAATGATATTAATGTATGCTTTAAATTTTTAACAACCTAACTTTTAAATATCTTTCATTAACTTAAAAAATCAGTATTAAAGTAATATGAACTTAAACTCAAAGTCAGCCAAGTTGTAAACTGCAGACAGAACTAACTACAGATGCATGCAACAATTGAATAAAATCATTTTTGTAATTTATTTTTATTTTGTATTTATGCATACTAACATGAGAATGTGAGAATGCTGTGAAATAATCACTTAAAGATTAAATTAAGAATAATAGATAAATTTAAGAAATTAAATTTATCACCAAAATTAATATGCAAAAAATGCTTTCATTAATCATATAATTAATGTCTTTAATGCTTCCCATAAGTATCATATCCAAGCAAGTATCATAACCTTCCACTCTAAATTACCCCCTCTGTTGTTTCTAGGTATGACGCATTGGCTGGTGCTTCTAGTGTTTAAAGTGTAAACAAATTAGATGATTTACATTCTATAAAGTATTTATTTGCTTTAGAATAAATAATTTTAGCAAGTTATTTAAATATACTTAAATAATGCCAGTGACACATTACATCAAGTAGACAAGAAGTAAAACATGGTAAAAAACAAAATAAAGCTTAACTTTTTCTAGAAACTGAACAAAACTGGGTAAACATATAATGTATACAAAGACAAAAAAACATTCTATAATTGCACTAAAGAAGTTCCAGAAAGAATTCCTAATCAAAATTAAATATCACAAGAAAAGTATCACAGAAGAAAGGGTCTTACAAAAGAATGGAAAAATACAGTTTGAAAAAGTATATTTACTTATTTACATTGAGAAATTTTACCCAACATATAGTAAAAATATAGTAGATAATATAACTGTATTATTGTTGGTTTTAGATCTTTTAACTTTCTCAATTGGTATTTTGGCATTATGAATTACAGATTCAGTTTTGCTGAATTCAAGGGATACAGCTGTTTGTAGAAGGTAGTTATTTTTCCCAAATAACACTCATGTATAGAGGCAAAGCTCTTGAATACATTTCTTTAGAGAACAAAAATACATTTTTCTATTTTTGGTATTTATTCCCTTTTTAAAGTGGAGTTTAAATCAGTTTAAATATTTTCCTTGAACTAAGTATGGAGGAAAAATAAAAGTTACAAGAGATGGACCCTTAAAAATTATCCAATCAGAAAATGTAAAAAGAGAGCTGCTGAAACTGAAGATGGAAGAAAAGAATTCTACCTTAAGTTTCATCAAGGACAAACTCATCATCAAATGCAAAACTTTATGCAGCAAGAACTAGTCTGTCTCTGTTTTTGAAGAACATAACAGTGGAAGAATTAAAAATGTCTGACTGAAATATGGTGATTGTTCTTTGGGTGGGAAAAAAATACCAGAGGAGTTTACATCCATCTGTCATAATGTTAATTATATTCAACTAGCTTCAGCTTACAATAGTTGTTCTCAAAATTTCAAGAAAATTATGGTAAAAACTGATTTAAATTCAGAGTTGAAAATGTATAGGACTGTGTCATATTCTCCATCTATTTAAGGCTGGGTAAATCAGCTAGTTAATAATAATCTAAAATAGATTGATACTAAACTCAAAAATATAGTTATATCATGAGATACATCTCAAATATTGACACAGCCATAGATAGCTGAGACTATAAATTTTAAGATGGGCAAGTTTTGGCATAGCCCTATTCTAATTTTACTGCCTAAATAATTCAATATTTAATCGCGATTTTAGTATATTTCCAACACTGTCTTCAGCAACTAGATTCACTTGAGTTGCATCTTCAGGTATGTTGGAAAGAACACTGCAGGAGCTCAAGTCTACTACTTCCTTGCCATCTTCCTCAAGATATTCCAAATGATGAAACACCAAATTTTTGTCATTTCTAAATTCAACAACTCGAACACCATGGGATGAAGATAAGGCAACACTGAAAATTATTAATCACCATTGATTATTAAGGTAGAAAAAAACATAATTATTGAACATTGATTATGATGATATATAAAAAGTCTTCAGAGTAACACTTTTTAAATGCATGAATATAATATGTCATGTCAGAGGTATTTAAATATTTTGATATGTAGTTATATTAAAATCAAACAATTGTATCATAAATGTCAAAAAAGTATTAAATTTTTAAGGTAATATAAAGGGTGTTTAATACTCAGGGCTGTTAATTATTATATGCTTCCACCTTGTTTACCACTTTTTAAATACTTTAGTTATTTTAAATACTGTTGTCTGAGGAACAAATTAAAATTTTGATAAAATTGTTTAAAATTTCAGCAAGGATATTTTTTCATTTCCTATTCTTAAAAATAATTTATATCACAGATTGAAGTATGTTCATATTCAAATTAAATCTTACCCATTCAAAGTTATTTTATCAGTTTTTTCTGACTTTTCATCATTGAACCACCTGAAGGAAAGATCAAGAGTGACAAACATTACAAGAAAAATATAGGGCTTAAGATTTTTCCCAAAAAAACAATTATGATAAATAAATTAAATTTCATAGGTTTGAGAAAACAATTAAAAATAATCTTCAAAATTAACTTATGTATTTCAAGTACTTTCTAGCTTTTTTTTATTGTGGATGTATATCACAAATGTAACTAAAACTATCAAAAAAAATATTTAATAATAAATTTCCAATGTACATTCTACGAGGGCAGTTATAAAGAAGTGTGAGCATACATAAAAATAACAGTTTGCACACAAAAAAGATTTGAGGTAGTTTTGTATTAAGTTGTTTATTTGTACTTTTTGTCAAGTTTTCTCCATTAGACATAAATAAAAAAGGATTAGCCAAGCTGGGGTCATTAGATAAAGAAATCAGTTGAAACAATGCATACAAAATAACTAACTTTTCTAATTTATGAAAAGTAATATCATAGAATCATAGATTTTAAAAAATCAAAAGTATTATAATTATTAAAAGAAAAAAATTTCTACTTAATCAGAGGATGCATTTTGAATGCTAATTTTTTTTATCAGCTAACTATATAGAGAAAAATTTGAAAGGTACTGTGACATAAAATAACTAATAAAATATCACAACAATAGATTACTACTTCATATGAGATAGAAAACCTAAATTTAGTAATAGTCAAACAAAAAATTCAATAATACTTACTTATGATAGTAAAGTAGTAAAGCACAAGATCTGGTCCAATAAGCCCCTCCAATATGAACAGCATTATGCTCTGAATGATAACTGCTCGTAGGAATAGGGACTCCCAAAGGTTTTTCCTCGCCTAATGTAAAAAAAAAGTTAAATTACCAATAAAATTCAAGAACATGTACAATAAAACTAGCAAAAAGATTCCACATCAAGCATGAATAAATAAAATACAAAACATGCTAATAAATTTACCAGACCTGAAACCAAAGAACTTATTTACAGCAAGTTTCTGTTTAATCCAGGCCTTTTTGGACCCATCAAAAAATAACCTTAAGTTTAAAAAAAAATACCCTAATGATGATAAATTTTAACCTAATTTAAATTAGGATACAGTAGGAAAAGAGTTATTGGGAATGGGAATATACAATATGTGGGAATATAATTCATTTCTTTGCCAAAAACCATTTTGTAAATGACCGATCAGAGTTAATTTTAATGAGCCTGTTTAACTAAACAGCAGGTGTTCCAAACTCTCAGAAGGAGACTGATTTCTGTTTAATATTGTTTTACTTTTATGTTTCATAAAGAAGTACATCA
The DNA here is from genome assembly GCA_963680715.1 of Tetragnatha montana. Lineage (NCBI taxonomy): Eukaryota > Metazoa > Arthropoda > Arachnida > Araneae > Tetragnathidae > Tetragnatha > Tetragnatha montana. The sequence goes on from OY796681.1 coordinate 26,377,130, forward strand.
CCTCCAATCAAATTAAAAGGTGCTGTTATGGAATATTTTCACTTGAGCAAAAGATATTATTTTCATTTTGATATCATGGAAGTAAAATATAACAGTGAAGCATAAATTAAAAAGGTAACTGCTTCCAGGGGTATTGATTTTGCCATGGAAAACACAATATAATCTTTTTTGGCTTAAATAGCTCAGGTTTTAATAGGACAGCTTTCTTTGGTATGCATAACTCTGCAATCTGTCGTAGGCACCATTGGCATCAATGCACACAAAAATCTTGCGTGTTGTAGTTTACACAAATCTGAGATATAAGGCTATCAGATGATGCCAGTGTTATGTTATTCTAATTTGAAATGTCACATTTTATGGAATCTTTAGTGAGTTTTCAAATATCCTTATTATTAATTTCTCAAAAAAAAAAATTCATACAATCTTATTTTTAAATACAACCATCAGAAATTGAAGGCTAGGAATAGGTTACGTTAAAAAATTAATTTGGAACCTTTCTAGTATAAAAAAAGTAAAATTTGGAAAATATTTTTACCATCTTCTATTGTCTTACTAATATAAAATAAACTAATAAACAATATTCAATTTCATTAAAAAAACATTCTATCATGTAAGAGTAAATTCCTTACTTAGCAATATGTTCCCCAGATCATCTTTTACTTCACTAGATACATTAAGATTTTGTATAGACTCCTCTAGACTTGGTTTCAGAGAAACAGGAGATACAGGTGAGAGTGGAACCACAAAGTTAAGAGAAGATCCCTGAAATTATCCAACTTAATTTAGAATAAAGACATTTTACTAGGTTATATTAAAAAATTAATTATTTTAATGTGAGAAATATGTTTTTTTCATCATTACACTGATGTAAAAAACACAACTCGCTGTCACAAGCTTTTAAAGCAACTTTGAATTCATAATGGTCAACAGTTTATTTCTACAAAAAAAGGGGCCCTTAATTAGATCCAATCATTTTTTACGTAAAGAAACTTGAGTGCAGGAGTATTTATACATCTAAAAGTTTGGAGGAAATTTTTTAAAGATAAAGATAGGTTATTATACAGTACTCTTTATACAGTATGATGAAGTCAAAGGACAGGTAAAAAACTTCGAGATAAAGAGTTTTCGTATAACAAGTTAAATTAGAGGAATACCTAACGTGTCTGGGGAGAAATATTTTTTGAAAAATAAAGGTTTTCGTTCATCTTATTGAGAGTATATACTGTAATTTAAATGTTTAAATATTTAAATGATAAACATTATTAATTTTTATATAAGATTTTAAAAGTAGTAAATTAATATCAGCATGAATTATTAATAGGTTGTATGATATTATATGTAGTCAGGGTTGTTACGTTTAAAACACTTTGTTTAAAACACTTGTTTTAAACACGTTTAAAACAAAGCAAAAAAAAACATTGTTTAAAACACATGTACTTTTTTAATAATTCTTTTTTCTATGAACAGATGGCATTAGTATATAAAACTTAGTATTTACTTTCAACTGTTTTATTTGATTTTTATCTAGAAAGTTATTTAATAAAAAATACAAATAAAATTGTTTAAAAATCATATTTTTTATAATTGACCTGTTCTTCATGTTTTATTTTAATATTTTAAACGATCAATGCTGCTAATGTCGTCAAAATACCCAATGAACTGAAAAGCACTGAAATGAATATGAATATAATAACTTATAAATGTTTAGCTCATATCTTAAACCTTTTAGCAAATTATATTTACATTTCTAATGTTAAAGCTGAAGTTGTTGACATAGTATCATATTTCCAAAACAATCATTTTACTTCAGCCAAGCTCAAAGAAACAGGTGCTAAAAAGCTCAAGATGCCAGGGATAGCTTTGTTAATCCATTTTCAATTTTAAAAACTTAATTTAATTTTTTAAAATCCTGGAAGTTTTTTTAGAATTTCTGTGTTGTGGGTAAAAAAAACAAATAAAACGTTTTAAACAAAAAAACACGTTTAAAACAAATAAAACACGTTTTTTGTATTTTTTAGAAAAAACATGTTCTTTTCCAACCCTGTATGTAGTGTTAAACAAAACAAAACAATAACAGAAAAAGAGCATTGCATAAAAATTGGATATACTATCATGTCAACTATGCCACTGAAAACGAAATCTACAGCCAAAACTTTTTAATGGGCAATACCACTAATTTTTTTTTATATTTTTATTTGGTTCAGATTGCATAAACATAAATATACCTTCAAAAATTTTTGCTCTGCGATGCATACTTTTTTTTTAAATTAAATTCAAAGTTTGCGGGTTTTTTTGCGCTCGAAATCAAAATTTTAGCGGGGAAAAGTTGTGACGTACTTCCATCCTATACAAACCAGTCGCATTGCCACCGACTGGCGAAACTAAGAAATCATTGTTATGCAGATTTTGATACTATAAAACACTAGTAGAAATAAAAATATAACAGTATTTTAAGAATAAGAATTTAAGAATATTTTACAGACAAACTTAACATTTAATTAAATTAAATTCCTTAGATGTATAAAAAAAGACGAAACTTACATAAAGTGTTACTTTTATTCTTATTTATTTTCGTTTTACTAGTGTTTTAAAAAACACTTTTGGAGCCATTCTAATTAACAAGAGGCAAAATCTGCATAACAATGATTTCTTCCAGAAATAAATAAAACACAAATCGGGATGAAAAACCAAGAAAACTGCACGAAAGGTATGTAATATTGATGTTATAAGATGTATTTTTTGGTCCTTTTTGCATTTCCGTTGGTCTTTAAGGGATATTTCAGCTGGGAAACTTTTTAAATGCATTTTTGTGCCTTTTTGATAGAAACAAAGAATATCGACAACCCAACATTAAACAAAGACAAGCCCAATTAGTCACAACGAGGTTGTTTGTATAGGATGGAAGTTCGTCACAATCGCATCAGCCAATGGGAGAACGATTTGAGTACGGCTCAAATTCCGCGCTTTTAAATCTTAAATAATTAAGAAAATAAATTTTTTTGGTTGTTTTCATGCAGAAAATCGAATTCAGAACAGTTTTCTTCATAGGGTAATGATATTTATTATTCAAATTTAAAAAAATAGTGGTATTGCCCATTGTGCCATTGAAACTGACCTAAAAATTCTACACAGTAGAAATCTAAAATATATATATATACTATTATACCTGATAGAATGGGTTGTTTTCCTTTTGAAACAAATGATCACAGTAAAACATGTCAACAATAAAATGTTTATAAATGTCATCAAATCCTCTTGCCATGATTCCGTGAACTGTATGGCCAAGATCAAAGGTATGCCCTAATTCATGAAGAGTAGCTCCTAATCCTGTAGAATAGTTTGCCCAATAATAGCCTCTGAAAAAATAATTAAAATTAAGTATAAAGGCACAAGCTGACTAAACATTTTCATACACATTAATATACTTAGTGCTGATTTATGCCAACGTAGGCAGAAATACTTAAATATTTCAAACAGTATAAAAGTGAGGGGTCAGCTTATACTCAATACTCAATGTCCAACCTACTAAAAGTTGGCAGACCACATCCACTAAATAATGAAAACCTGTATAGACTTAGTTGATACCTACTAATTAAATAGGGTAATTACCACATCCACACCACATAGGGTTAACCACATCCACTAAATAATGAAAACCTATAGGCTTAGTTGATACCTACTAATTAAATAGGGTAATTAAATGAAAACTGGTTATAGGACACAAATTTTCTCCTCATGGAAGTGGTAGTACATACTTGAAATTCAAAAAAGATATTGGATTTATTTTATATTTCTCACAGAAATACGTAAGTTTCCAAATTATTATGCCAATAGGTCAATAGGTGAAAATGTCCCGCTGACCACAAGTTGAGATTCACTGAGCTAAGGAATTATTTTGACACAATTCCTTTAACTGTCCCATTAAATATTGCCAATTTTTATGATTGTCTTCAATATTACTACATATTTTTATATGTAAACTTGAAATTTTTGGAGATGTATCTAATATTTGGCATCCAAAACAACTTGGTGATATTTAACGGGACAGTTAATGAAATTGAATAATCATTTTTGCTATGTAAAACATAGAGAATGAGTGATTGGTGAGTGTTTGAGGTATTTGTTTGTTCATAAGAGAATGAGTTTAAGGAATTCAAAATTAAGGAAGTATTAAATTATGTTTAAACTATCCCTTGAGGTAAAATAATAAAACAATATTCTGTTACTAATGCAGCATTTCAAAAAGATCCCACTATAACAAATCAGATAGTTTTACATAAGCAAGTTTTAAATCAACAATTTTTTAAAGAAAACTTAATCTCATACATATGGCGGGCTTCTTTACAGAATACTCGATACTGACAATTAATCTTCTAAATTTAAAATATTTTTACCGATTACAACTGTCATCCATGAAGACCATGCGGTTGATTTTTCTAGTATCACCAAACCTCCACGGGATCTGTTGCAAATCTTCTGCCCAGGTATGAAGAGAAGCTGTACCTATCAAAGCCAGTCCACCACCACCCAAGGCTGCATGACCTCGGGTCATACTCACAATCTCACTATGCGTCACAGGTAATTTATTGGAAGAGTTACAGTAATATGTACAAGACAAAAAAGCCAAAAATTTACAATCATTACCAGATCTTAAATTAGAATTCATTAGCTCTTGAGCAAAGTGGGACCACAGTTGTTCCTGGTTTAATTTATGAGCTTCTGTCACAGACAATGAGCTGTTAAATACATGGCAAGTAACATTATCGTTTATTTCTTCCAAGCAAAATGATTTCCTATCCAAACTGTGTTCTCTCATTTTGTCTGATGTGAAAGTTTGCAGCATTTTTGCAGCAAGGCTAATTCGTTTGCAGGCACTATCAACTGAATTGTTTTCATCACTAGGGGCTTGAAAGTTTCCATTATCGTCTTTGCATTTTATGTACACTAAACGAACAAATTTTTGGTGATTTAAAGGTTTATAGAACAAGCGAAAATTAAATGTAAAATTTTTGTAAGTAAATCTTATGCTATTTTCACCTACACTTAACTGTACAAGAACTTTGAATTTACCCCCTAAAACAGGCCATTTTACTGGTTTTCTATCAAAGGATTCAGTTTTCACTGTAATTTGTCTATCTCCTGATGAGTTTAATTCACCAATGATCAATGGCAAAGACAACCGTAAAACATCATTGTCTTTGTAATTTAAAATTTTAAACATCATTTTTAACTTAAATCATCAAAAATCCTTAATTGATTGGTTTTTCTTCCAATGGTTGAGACTAATGCAAATATTGGAGTCGCTCCTAATTGTATGTTATTCCATATTTTCTACAAAATAATTTGAATGCAACTATAGATTCTATATAAAAAAGTTTTGCATGAAACAATGTAAAGTTAAGTATGGTATTTAATTAAATTAATTTGCCAGGATATTTGAACTACCTGACGACCTCCCTGCTGACGACAGACAAGACGACAAGACATAACAAAACAAAAACAAAAGTATAAGTAGCAGTTCTTATAAATTTTTTGTCTCTTTTAATTTAAAATGAGATCATTGATTTGGAAAATAGTATTTATACTGATTAAACTCTGTATAAATTTTTAATACCTCTCTTTTTTCTTCAAATTTCAAATGAAACATTTTAAAGAATTAATTTTAATTACAGAGTTTAACCAGAACGTTTGAAGAACTGAGCTGAAGAAAACTTTATTTTTCCCTGGGAAGAAAAACAACGCAGAAAAAAGCTAAATTATTTAAAATATTAATTGAATATTTAGCCCATTTACAGCTGGTAAGTGTTAATTAAGTTGTATATTTGCATATTTTTTGCCTTAATCATAAAATGCTGAGCTTATATTAGGTTTTTTTAAAGTTACCCACCCGCGTTGTTTACCGGCATTGCTCGAGTACAGATGAATGCTAACCGTTTCTAGATCACGTTTCGTTTACAATCATTGTATTTTCATTTGACATTATTTATTCAGCTGGTTTGTAATGATATTTATGGCTCACTCCTCACACAACAATTTTATGGTTTTGTAGAAGAGATTAAGTTTTCTAGTACCTACTTGATTGTTAGGGGATGCTCATGAATTACTACTTGTGGTGTTTTTCTAAATTTCTTGGGCCCTTTGTCCCCCTTGGTAAGGTGTTACTTGGCCCCATCTCTCTCACTGACTAGCTAATGAATGACTACTATGACAAATAGGTTTATTTTTCCTAAACTAGTGCTAAAAAGATAAAAAGAAAAATGGGCACAGCTGGAATTGGCGACCATTTGGCAACTCGCGTTGCGGTCGCCAAGTTAGTGGCACGATTAGTTATAGTGTACAGTTGATGATCACGACACGATCGTCAAATGGAGGACTCTTATTCCATCTGATCTGAAAAACATTATTCTCTAAACTAAAAGTTGACATTATATTTTAAGTTACTCCTGATTCCCCTGTTAAAAGTAATGTCTTACGTAACTGTATTTTAAGTGAATGAATATTTCAGTACTTATGACTACTGTGTTAGGATGTGTCCTTTTATTTGTGAAATTTCCCTCAAAATAATGTGAAAGGTTAGTTTTTTATAAATCGGTTAATGTTTACAAGCTGTAGCTCTTTTCACCATAAAGCGATAAAGTTGCCAACATGGACAAGCTTTGAAGCCAGCCAGAGAATATTGATAAAATCCTAGAAGTGGGTTCGGGGTTCGTGCCTGTTGGCAGTATTTTTTTGATGCTTCTCAACATTAGGATCAAGTCAGATATGTGTCGCCGGGTGAAAAACTTAATTCCTTTTTCAATTTTTTAAGTAGTACTTTTGAACAACATTTAATGATGAATTAAGACACTATAAACCATGTTGTTATATCAACACTGATGTTATTTTTTTTTCTAGCTCAAAAATGGATGCTGATCTGTACGATGAATTTGGAAATTACGTAGGTCCTCAGCTTGACACAGACTCTGAAGAGGAAGACGAAAACTATGACCAACAAGAAACAGAAGCTATTGAATATAATGAAGTGAATATCCTTTTATGACATCTGACTGACTATAACTATCTTAATGTGTTTTAGTAACTATAATTTACATAATTATCTTAAAAAATTTTCTTTTGAAATTTAAAATGTTCATTTAACAGAGGTCTGCTTAGAAGAAATTTGGGTCCATTTTTTGGACCCATCACAAAATATGTTGGCTTAATAAAGAGGAATTTTCATGCCTTTAAACTCACTTTACAAAAAGTTTCGTTTCTGCTATTCCCACTGAGCTAGTCCCTTCCTCTTTGAAAAACATAGTTTTTGTGATTTTTCATAATACCATAAATATGGGACCTTATTTTCACAAAAACAGGCTCCTGGCTGAAAAAACTCATTTCAAATTCACAAAACTATGTGTAGATTTTCATAATTACAGAAACAAGGACCCTTCACAAAACGTGTGTACAGACCCCTGTTTATTAACTTAGATTCCAAGACAATATTATTGTATATATTATGGGCTGGCTAGGTAAATATTTATTATTCTTAACTGATATCATTTTATTCTTTATTACACATGTGGTTTTTAATCATTTATTTACTTTATCGATACATTGCTTAAATTGAAAACTGCAACTCTATTTGTAATTACTTTCATCACGGAATTAATATTTCCCTTATAATAACCGTTGATTACAGAATCTACTTAATTCAAAATTGATTGAAAACAATGTAGCATCATTAACAGTCACTTCTAAATTTATAAAACTAAGTATTTTTTGTTTATTAGGATGAAGCTATGGAAGATGTCCAAGAGGAAGATGATATTCCTCAAATGCAAATTGTGCTGCACGAAGATAAAAAATATTACCCATCAGCAGAAGAGGTTTATGGACCTGATGTTGAAACAATTGTGCAAGAGGAAGATACACAAGCACTAACAGGCAATTTTTTTTATATGAGTTTATTTTAAGGGTTTTTTTATTGAAATGTTATATTCTTTTTGAGACTTTCTTTCATATGTATAATTTTTGCATATGATCGTGCTATTTTGTTTAATTTTTTTACTGTAAGAATTATCTAGTAATTTAACTTTATGTGTGTTCTTAATGAAGAATGATTTACGATTGAATGAATAAAGAATGATTTTTTTAGTTTAGAATTTTTTTATCTTGTAGTAAAATCATGAATTTTATTTTAGAGCCCATCATTGCACCTGTCAAAAAGAAAAAGTTTTCATATGTTGAGCAAGATTTACCAACAACTAAATATAACTTAGAGTAAGTTTTGATAACATATTAAATATTATTACCTATTAGAAGTCAATGGGCTAATACGTAACTACTTATACTGTCTCTTTGCATACATGTCTTCCACCTTCAATACAACTCTGCTCTTTATTAATAAATCCAGCTACTTCATTCCATAGCTGTAGTATAGATGAGGGTAATCTAGATAATTTGTTTGACAGCATTCTCTATTTCCAGGTTTTTAGCAGATTTGATGGATAACACAGATCTTATTCGAAATGTTGCTTTAGTTGGTCATCTCCATCATGGAAAAGTTGGTCTCTTTTCATACATTTGAAAGCTTTAAGTACATTTTTTTTGTTTAATTTGACCAATTTATTTTTAAAATTCTTGTAGAATGTTTATTTAATAATCTGTATAAATGTGTCTGTAAATTTAAGATTATTCTTACAGACATCTTTTGTTGACTGCTTGATTGAACAAACTCATCCTGACACTAGAGCTAGAGAAGGAACAAGTGTAAGTGCTTTTCATTTGTAACAATAAAATAGCTTTAATTTTTTTCTCTTTACAGCAACATAGTACTGTGTGTTTGGTTTTATTTGCCCGACAGTGTATTAATTGCTTGATGTTGATAAACTGATTTTATTATTATTAATATTTTACATCTAGTTTATTACCTCTTTTAGATTATAAGATTGAGTACATAAAATTGTGAGGTTTTTTTTTTTTTTTGTTTTAGTTGCGGTATACAGATACTTTATACACTGAACAAGAAGTAAGTTTTTACGACATCTAAAAAACTTTTTATTATTATTATTATTATTTGCTTAAACTAATTTCAATTTTTCAGAGAGGTGTTAGCATTAAAGCTACCCCTGTCACCTTAGTGCTTCCAGATTTGAAAGGAAAATCCTTTTTGATGAATGTATTTGATACACCTGGTAAGTAGCTACTTCCTCTTCTCATGATCAATGTTGTTGTTTTCATCAGCTAAGTTTGGTATCCACCAAACAATCGCTTAAGAATTTTGCACCAAAACTGTGATTTTCGAGGGTTAGTAAGTACTGGTGAACATTTATAACATTGATTTTCCTAATATGAAATTTCAAGTATTAAAACTTAAGATCGACTCTGATTTTGCATCCATAAATCTTCCCTTCGATCGTTTGATAGAAAGTTTTTTCAACTTTCAATGATCAAAATACTTGTAAGATCAACTTTGATCTTAAAACTTTTTTTAAAGCCATGAAATCAGATTCCTGCTAATAATTTTGAGTCTTGGAGCAAAATTCTTAGGTGTGTGATCGTCTCGTGTATAAACAAAATGTGCAACTAAAAACAACACACACCTTGTGATCTGAGACTTAGTTGAAAGAGGTTCTAGCAGCACCCACATCCCCCATCTTTCTCTTTTCTAAGGTCTATGGATAATGGTCTACATGCTATTGAGACAAAAATAAATAGAGGACATAATTGCTACCACACATGTTGATGACAGATTTAATAAAACAAAGAAATTCTGCTCACAAAATTGTCTTAAAATATTTTCTGCAGCTTAATCAGCACCCCAGTCCTTAAAATTTTAAACTAAGACAATGTGAGTTGCATTGATTACCCAAATATAAGTATTCTGATATTGCTTCTTGAGCAACAAAAGTAGAGAGAAATCAATTTATTTATCAAAAATATGAATTAGTTCGAAAGTGTGTGTGTTAGTGTTATCAAAGTATGCATGTTGAACCAACATTAATATGGTTCAAGAAACTCCTAGCGTTGATGGTAAGATAGGCAGATTTTAAAGTCAATAATTGATACATCTTACAGACAGATCAGGAAAACAAAAGAAAACTAATGATGTCAAAGAAAAAAATTGTTATAATTTGTAACATTTTAATAAGCTGTGGATTTAAGAAAACTTAAGTAGATTACTATGGATTTGGTTGGGCTTTATTCGATTAGATTCAGAATTATTTCACTTAAATAATTCAAATATTATACTAAGAATATTCATTTGAATTGATGTGTTTTAGGAGCCCTTGAAATCAGTATTTGTAGTTTTATCTGTTGATAATGTAATATAAAGTGGTGTTAAATTATGGATATGCCTATATATTTATGGTAATTCATTAAAAATAAATCAACTTGGGTGAAAACCATTAACTGTCTTAAGAAATAGTTGATGACCATTTATTATAATTACTAACAAATTGTAAATGTGTTTTAGTATGAAATTTTCTTTTAGGTCATGTTAATTTTTCTGATGAAGTAACAGCTGCTATAAGGCTTTGCGATGGAATTGTGCTTTTCGTTGATGCAGCAGAAGGGGTTTGTAGACTTTATTTCTGACTTCTTGAGTACCTTGCAATCAGTACTTAAATTTAAAATAAGTTTTCAATACTAGTCTAACATCTCTCTCATTGGGGAGAACTTTTAAAATTAAATTGTAGTCTAAATTTTAAATAAGGAAAAGTTTAAAAATAAAAAGACCTATTGCTTTATCCCAGAAAACCCGTTTGGAAACTTAATCTTTTGTACATTATGTATGCTTTTACTATTACTATTTCACTCGAAATCTTTAAGAGGTTGGAAAAAAATGAAATAAGGTCTGTTTAACATTAAAAAGGATATTGTTTAAGTTCAAAAACTTAAATCTAGATAGAGAGATAGGATTTGCTTTAACTTTTCTGGTATTCTTCTTCAACATTTTAATTGACTATCACTTTATGCATCTTTCTGTTCCTTATTAGAAAGTATAATTAAATACTTTATGCACCTTGACTTAACTTCCCCATCTCTTGCTTGTTTATTAGTTGATTTCTTTTACACATGTCAGCCTTAACCTGCATCTGAATTTCAGGTGATGCTTAACACTGAGCGTCTATTGAAACATGCTGTTCAAGAAAAGCTAGCAATATGCATTTGCATTAATAAAATTGACAGACTCATGTTAGAACTGAAACTGCCACCTCAAGATGCATATTATAAGCTAAGACATATAGTTGAGGAAATCAATGGATTATTAAGGTGAGATTGTTATTAACTTTTAATATGGCTACATTTTCAGAGAAAAAGAAAATTGCAGTATACTCACAATGTGACCAACTTTCTTATGCCAAAACCTCTATTTTTCAAAAAAATACTCTTTCCCAATACCTTATGTATTCTAATGTTAATTACTATTCTTATGTCGAAGACTTTTTGCTAAAACCCTTGTTTTAACAGAAAAAAAATTATGTAGCACAATTTGGCCAGGTGATAATTCTGTTGGAAAGAATGGGGATTGTGACTATAAAAAAGGTGATAGGTACAAAAAAGTGTGGTGTGCCATTAAAAATTCTCGGACATCTGTCCTTTAGCATATGTTTTCCCCGATCAGTCAATGGATTTTCACTTATGTTCTCTGCTTTGTAAATATGCAGAAATATTCTGAAAAAATTGTCCGACGACTATGCTACGTTAAACTTTCTAAGGAAATTATAAATGCACGAGTTGAATTTTAATTTAAGATCAAAGTTTTAAAAACACAATGTTTAAAATAATTTTATTTGGATTAGAATGTATTTATTTTAAATATGTGTTTTCCTGTATTAAAAATAAAATTTAAGGTGATTAATTTGTTGACGTTTTGCTGTATGTCTTATGACACTACATAAATATAATTCATAGTCTTTGAGGCCTTTCTTGTTTTGTCGAAAACTCTTTTATCTCTAAACTTTTTGCCCATCCCTTCGACTTTTTCATATTGAGAATCTACTGAATAATGTAATAATATGTCTCTTATTTTTTTTTTCATGGAGGGTTAAGTTTCTTTGACTCATACTGCTATGTATTCTGATATTGTTGCATTTCTTTCAGCACATATTCTGATGATGAAAACCGCATCTCAGTTTCACCTCTACTAGGCAATGTTTGCTTTGCAAGTTCTCAGTATAGTCTGTGTTTCACCCTGAGATCTTTTGCCAATATGTATGCACAGACTTATGGTGGTATCAGCGTTCCTGATTTTGCAAAACGGTTATGGGGTGATATATATTTCAATAGTAAAACGTAAGAAACTTTATTTTGATTGTATTCAAATTAAATTTATTCCTGAATAAATTTTTGTTTTGATAAAGATTTCAATTTCTAGGCGTAAGTTCACTAAGAAGGCCCCTCACAGTTCTGTCCAGAGAAGTTTTGTTGAATTTATCTTAGAGCCACTTTATAAGTTATTTGCTCAGGTGAGTTTTTATCTTTATAAGACAAAATATTCAATGTATGAAGAGCAAGGATCTAGTCATAATGATATGTTTTTAATAGGTTGTTGGTGATGTAGATACAACATTGCCGCAGCTTTTGGATGAATTGTCTATCAAACTCACTAAAAGTGAAATGAAATTGAATGTTAGACCCCTGTTACGACTCATCTGTTCAAAGTTTGTTGGAGATTTCAATGGTAATAATTACATTTTTTTTATTACCTTTTTAAACTTTTATCAATGCAAAATTGGGATCACCTTTCAGTTTTGTGTAGTAGAGTATTTATAGAAATAATTTTTCCATAAACATTTATTGCTTTCCTTTAGGATTTGTTGACATGTGCGTAAACCATGTGCCTGCACCTTCTAAAAATGCAAAACTCAAGGTGGAACATATCTACACTGGCCCATCAGGAACTGAATTAGCTGATATAATGAATGATTGTGACCCAGAAGTATATTCCTTTATAATTATATCATCAAGCTTATATTTAGAACTTACTCAGTCATTATAAAAATCCCTTGTTATATTACAGGGTCCTTTAATGGTTCATACAACAAAACAGTATTCCACTCAAGATGCTACCACTTTTCATGTTTTTGGAAGAGTTATGAGTGGTACACTGCATGCGAATCAAGATGTGCGCATTTTGGGTGAGACTTATACCTCTACTGATGAAGAAGATTCAAGAGTTCTCACTGTGGGTCGTCTTTGGATTTCAGAAGCAAGGTGAGATCCATAATTTTGTTAACTGGTTAAAATAGAATTAAATTCATCATATTTGTTTAAAAAATTGGGCAAACTTGATTATAAATCAATGTTTAGGATGCCTAGATAATCAATAATAATTAATTTCCCTCAAAGCTCATTACCTTTCAAGCCATTTTTTCCAATTTAGTTGCTAGTCCCTGAACAAACCTGGGAAAAGTAGAAACCTTCTCCAATACCCAACTTTCCCTTCTTCTTTTTTTTTACCAATTTTGTCCCCATTATAAATATTTATATAGATTTTGTTATTAAATTTGTGTCTGGCTTCCCTGAACCAGGTTTGACTTTTTCACTGTCCGTCCAAGAGCTATGTGCACGGCAACCCATTTAGTTTTTAATTCAGTTTTCCATTTTACTATTTCCTTTATGCTGTCTTTGTCTGAGGCAGGGGTTACCACACCCACTCAAAGATTAGAGCAGTTTTTCCTCTTAACTATGAATTTTAACCTCCTCTCCTATAAGGGTTTTATTAATTCAATCTTGTTTTTATTTTTTTTATAGGTATAAAATTGAAGTAAGCAGAGTTCCTGCTGGAAATTGGGTTCTCATTGAAGGCATTGACCAACCCATTGTAAAGACTGCCACTATTGTTGGAGTGAATGAATCTTCTGAACTTTATATATTCAGACCTTTGAAATTCAACACTAGTTCTGTTATTAAAATTGCTGTAGAACCAGTTAACCCATCCGAGTTGCCAAAAATGTTAGGGGGGTTGAGGAAAGTCAACAAATCCTACCCACTGCTAAGCACCAAGGTATTTATTATAATCAATATTGAATTAAACTTTTAATTAATTTATATTAAATTTTGTTATTTGTGGAAGGTACCTACTTCTTAAAGCAGTAGTTCTGAACAGAAAAAAGTCCATAGACCACTTACCGCTCAATAGCTTCATCCGCAGACCACCCTTACTCAGTTTCAGTTAAAAACACTTTACCATGACAAAATTCAAAATCATATTTTATTTACAACATTTAAAATTATTTTAAGAACTACATTTTAATTTTAACATCCCCAACTGCTCATAATATTTATATTATTTTCCAACCCCGAAAGATTTTTCTGTTTAATTCAGAAAATTTTGTATTGCACTTTGTCAATGCATAGTCACATACACTGAAGAGCTATAACAAAAAACTGGTACATTTATAAAATATAGAGTATGGCCCCTTGCAAGGACAATGATTGGTTGCAAATTGACTGGATTAAAGTCTGAAGGTATCCAATATGAAATTCCCATTGTGAATCCTTCTTGTCAACAAAAGGAATGGCCTAATTTCATTAGGGAAATGCAATGGGGAAAAACATCTCCCAAATAAGGTATTTGAATTTTTGCAAATGAGTATACTGTATCGGGAATCTATTAAAACATTGAATCTCCAACATCGCTGCGGCTTGAGCAAGATCTTGAAAGAACTGGACCAATGATGTCTATAGAGAACCATTAAACATGACAGGCGTGTAACTCTCTGTCAAGTTAATCCAAATTGCAATACTGGGACATCAACAACCAGCATTGAAATTTGCCACAATTTGTGGCTTGCTTGCAGGGCCCTACATGATATTCCATAGGTTTATAATAATGTTGACAATTTAGTGGTAACTGTTATTATACCTAACCTACATAGTTAACAACTTTTAGTGCTTGCTTGGTTGGTTGGTCAATATCAGGACATTATGTACAAGTTAGTAAGTGGAACAAATTGTAACCACCCCTCTTTTTCAACTTACCCTGCTTTGAAAGAATTCGTACTTCCCAATTTTTTAATGGGACTTCCTGCGCCCTTTTACATACTACTTATTATCTGTGGATCAATGGTTGGAAACTACTGCCTTAAAAGTACAAGTTTTGTTATCTGTCATTAAAGTTTAATTTAACCTGTTTGTATAATCCAGTAAATGCAAAATGTTTTGGAATAAGAGATTAATATTGCAAAATATTTCTTTTGCATTAGATTGAAGAATCTGGTGAGCACATAATTCTTGGAACTGGTGAATTGTATTTGGACTGTGTAATGCACGATTTGAGAAAAATGTACTCTGAAATAGGTTAGTACTATTTTAAAAGTTTTTGTATGAAAAATTTATAATTTTTATGCAGGGTTGGCACGGTTTAAACCATTTGGTTTAAACCAAATGGTTTTTTTTTTTTTCATAAAAAAACCAAATGGTTTTTTTGGTTTTTTTCCAAAAAAATTTTAGCTAAACTTGGGTTTAAAGTCATTTATTGATTCAAATATTGTCTTTTGAACAAAATATGTTGAATGCTTCTGACATTAATGCTGTAAAGCTATGCAATTTTTTGAAAACAATTAGCCAATTGAAATTTTCTTAGAAAGACTCCTGGTTTTTTTATAAAAAACCTGGAGTGGTTTGGTTTTGAAACTTGTTTTTTTTTAATTCATTAAGAACTAGATATTTGAATGCATAATAAAAATCAATTGGTTTTTTTATCAACTAATCACCGGATTTTTAAATTTGCATTATAAAGAACCACTTGGTTTTTTAATGCTCTAAAAAGACTCCCTTGGTTTTTTTTTATAAAAAACCAATTTGTTTTTTTTTATAAAAAACCAATTTGTTTTTTTTAATTCATTTAGAACTAGACTAGATATTTGAATGTATCATAAAAACCGATTGTTTTTTTTTTTAATCCATTGGATTTTTAAATGTGCATTATAAAAACCAGTTGGTTTTAAATGCTCTAAAAAAAAATCCTTGGCCTTGGTTTTTATGAATAATGCCTTGGTTTTATTTATAAAAAACAACTATTTGTTTTTTTTAATTCATTAAGGAACTGGATATTTGAATGCATAATAAAAACCAATTGTTTTTTTAATCAAATAAGCACTGGATTTTTAAATATAATATGCATTATAAAAACCAGATGGTTTTTTAATGCTCTAAACAGACTCCCTTGGTTTTTTATGGTTATGTATAATTTTAACTTTTTTTAATTAAATAAAATTAATTTTAATTAATTAATTAAGTCAGTTAATAGCTGAATTGATGAACTATTTATTCAATGTATTCATAAATGAAAACAATCAGAAATATTTGTATTTATGTGTTTGGGAAGAATTTCAGTAAAAAAACCCGGTTTAAACCAAAAAAACCGGGTTTTTTAGGTTTTTTTGAAAAAAAACTGGTTTTTTTCCAACCCTGTTTTTATGTTATGCAAGGATTATAATTTTTTTTAGACATCAAGGTTGCTGACCCCGTTGTTTGTTTTTGTGAAACTGTTGTTGAAACATCATCTTTGAAATGTTTTGCTGAAACACCAAACAAAAAGTAAGATGCTTTACTGTCCTACCTGAAAAATGCTCTTAAAAATAGTTTTAGTTCTTATTAAAAGGTTTTCACTCTTTTATGAAATCTACTAGTGCTGTTTTTCTTTTTATCAGGAAATTAAATTCATGTGTAAAATATTAAAAATTATTAAGAGTAAAAAGAAGCAATTTATTCCATAATTCAAATAACTGGCTTTTTTAAAAGTGTTCAAGTTATGCTTCAGATCTGCTAGTGCAAGAATCATTAATTGTGCTTTCTTTTTTTTAGGAACAAGATAACTATGATTGCTGAACCCCTTGAAAAGGGACTTGCCGAGGACATAGAAAATGAAGTAGTTCAAATCAACTGGAATAGAAAGAAGCTGGGAGAGTTCTTCCAAACAAAATATGACTGGGATTTGCTAGCTGCTCGTTCAATCTGGGCATTTGGACCAGACACAACTGGGCCCAATATTCTTGTTGATGATACCCTGCCATCTGAGGTATCTTTCTTTCAGCCATTATTTCAGTTTAATGTTCTTCAATTAATTTTCATATCATACCCAACTTCCTTGGCGTTAATTTAAAAGATGTTTCCTTCTGTTGTGGATATAGGTTGATAAAACCCTGCTTAGTACTGTAAAGGACAGCATAGTTCAAGGATTTCAATGGGCCACCAGAGAAGGGCCGTTGTGTGAAGAGCGTTAGTAAACCCTTTTTATTCAGTTCTTATTTCCATTGATGCTAATACCACGGCCAGGGTTGCAAAAAAAAACATTGTTTAAAACACATGTACTTTTTTAATAATTATTTTTTCTATGAACAGATGGCATTAGTATATAAAACTTAGTATTTACTTTCAACTGTTTTATTTGATTTTTATCTAGAAAGTTATTTAATAAAAAATACAAATAAAATTGTTTAAAAATCATATTTTTTTTATAATTGACCTGTTCTTTGTTTTATTTTAATATTTTAAACGATCAATGCTGCTAATGTCGTTTAAAATACCCAATGAACTGAAAAGCACTGAAATGAATATGAATATAATAACTTATAAATCTTTAGCTCATATCTTAAACCTTTTAGCAAAATATATTTACATTTCTAATGTTAAAGCTGAAGTTGTTGACATAGTATCATATTTCCAAAACAATCATTTTACTTCAGCCAAGCTCAAAGAAACAGGTGCTAAAAAGCTCAAGATGCCATTTGATGCCAGGGATAGCTTTGTTAATCCATTTTCAATTTTAAAAACTTAATTTAATTTTTTAAAATCCTGGAAGTTTTTTTAGAATTTCTGTGTCGTGGGTAAAAAAAACAAATAAAACACGTTTTTTGTATTTTTTAGAAAAAAACATGTTTTTTTCCAACCCTGACCACGGCTTACTAGATACTATACAGGCTAGCCGAGTTTTCAACAATGAAAACCATTTGACAACTTTTCCCGCTTGGATCGCCACAAGTCCTACCTATATCACCCACCGCCTTCAACACTGTGGATATGCTTTGCCAGTTTGTCCAGTATTGCCATCTGGATTTTTAATGACTTCCGTACTCAGCTAGCCTGTATAGTATCTAGTAAGCCGTGCTAATACATAAACATATATTGATAAAATCCTCTCTTTCATTAAAACATAGTTCTATTCTCTTTTTAAATTTAGTTTTATTTTTCTTTTCTTAGCAATCCGTAATGTGAAGTTTAAAATTCTGGATGCTGTGATTGCTGGTGAACCTATCCACCGAGGAGGAGGACAGATTATCCCCACTGCCAGAAGAGTGGCTTATTCTGCTTTCCTCATGGCAACTCCTCGTCTCATGGAGCCTTATAACTTTGTGGAGGTTCAAGCTCCTGCAGATTGTGTATCTGCAGTTTATACTGTTTTAGCTCGTCGCAGGTAAGTTTTGTGCTCTTTTACTGTTTGGGAGGGGGTAAGAGTGTTATAAAATGCAATTGTGCTTCTAATTGATAATGCAAGAATTCAGTATTCAGAGTTGGCCACCCTCTGGATTTAAGTTGAAGACTATCCAATCTTCTTGATTTTTGCCAAAATTGCAGCAACAACTAGTTAACTCTATCAGTTTTACTTTTTTTGTTATGAAGTTAGCTCCTTTTTGTTGCTAGTGCCTTAATTGATAAAAAAAAGTAAGATTTACAACAACCTTTAACTAACAAAACAAAATTGTAAAGTATCTCAGTCTTCTTGTTCCCTTTTAAGGGTCAAAAGACATTCCTTTAACATCTATAAATCATTTGTTTTTGGTATTTTAAGTTATGTTTAAAAATGTCTAACAATTGAAATAAACCAAGTGCATTAAATTTTTTTATGTTAAATGCAGTATGGAGAAGGTTTTCTATGTGATATTTTTGGTTTGGGTATTTTGACAAAGTTGAAAATTTCATCATATGACCTGTATGGAGGAAAAACAATGTTAACTGCAAATGAGAAATTTTTACTAAACGGAAGCTTGGTAACAAGAATTCTAAGTTAGTCACCAATTACGTGAGTAAAAGTTTATTAACATAACCTCCTAACTTCCATATAGTAAAAATTCCTTCATTTGCTGTTGGGTATAATCAGATATTATATAATCTTAGCAGCTATTATTTTGCAAATAAAAAAGTAAAATTTAAAAAAAAGTTTCATGTGAATTTAATCAACATGTGCAAGTTTAAATTTGTGTGTAAAGTATGTCATAGCTCTCAACAGTACTCTTTTGAATATTTAGAGGTCATGTCACTCAAGATGCTCCAGTACCAGGTTCACCTTTGTACACCATCAAAGCATTTATCCCAGCTATTGACTCTTTTGGATTTGAAACAGATTTAAGAACTCACACTCAAGGGCAGGCATTCTGTTTGTCTGTGTTCCATCACTGGCAGGTACAGATATTTGTAATAGTTTAATAATTAGTTTCATTCAGTTATTCAATATTTTAAATATATTTCGTTCCTTTTTTAAGATTGTTCCAGGTGATCCTCTGGACAAGAGTATTGTGATCAGACCCTTGGAACCTCAACCAGCTCCTCATTTGGCCCGAGAGTTTATGATTAAGACCAGGCGAAGGAAGGTAATTTCACTAATAATTCTTTGTTATTACCCAAAGTTATGGCATTAAAGATATGCATTTTTATTTTAATTGAAATATTTTTTGCAATAAGTTTCCCTTCACTCTTAAATAAATATGTTAAAAACTATAATTCTTTCCAGCAGCAAAACTCAGCTGTAATAAGTAATAAACCCAATTAAATTTTCTAACCCTGATTTATAATGATTTGACCTCCTAAATTTAAGTGGGGGATATTTTGTCTAAAAAAATTTAATAATTAAGTATATTTGGTTACAAATAATCACTTCAAATATTAAGTCCTTTCTTTCATTTATTGTTTTAGTATACTTTTGCATTAGGATTAGAGGATCGAATCAAGTTGACAGTAAAATAAGCAGCTTGGTTTTAAATTTGAGAAAACTTTCAGAAATTGGAAGATTTGTCTAGCCTTAAAACAGTGATAGCAGTTGTCCTATAATTTCTAGAAGTGGCATTTGTCCTATATTTTCTCTCTTCATGTCAATTTTCTTTAACAGTTTCTATCAAAAAATCATATTTTCTGAAAAATTTTGCTATTTTGTTTTTACTGATGCATATTACAAATTTTTAAAAAGCAGTCAGCTCTGCCGGCATGTTTCTTTGCCTGATGACTGGTCAAAAAAGTCTGCTTTCTCACATGTTCCATTTAAAATGCAGATAATAACAACTTGGAAACTTGTGATTACTATGATTTTTCTCAGAATTGCATTCTCATTTACATATACCTTCTGAGGTTTTTATGCAGGAAATTTTAGCTTTCTGCATTTTTATTACCCGACTCAGATTTACCCACATTGTTCCTGATTTTTCAGAACAGATTCCCCAGATTTTTATAATTTTCTCTAGTTTTATGAAATAATTTGCAACTTTTAGACTTGAAATCAGAACCGTGCAACTATGAAAAGTCAAATAAAGCATATGGATTCAATAAGACTCAAAATTTTGATAATTTTAAATGTGAAGAATTTTTTCAGTTTTTACAATTCACCATGATTGAATATTGTTTTAATTAATTATCTAATGTAACTAACAAAAGAAGTTCTAAAAATGAATTAAAACTCAGTTCGTTAAGAATTTGTAGTGCATTTTTGTATGTCCTATATTTTTATATGAACTTGCTGCTATCACTGTTAAAATTTAGTGAGAAAGTATGATACTAATTTAAATTAAAACTTACACAATGAGTATAGTGCAATGTATGAGGAAAGCCAGAAATCCCCATGAAAGGTTAGAAAACCAATTAAAAATTCTTTAATCAATCCCAAGTTACACATTAAAATGACTAAAAATAAGCTACAAAATTTTTTGATCTAATGATTTCATAAATGTAAATTTTTTTACTATTACCTCATTAATAATATTTTAATGTAGTACTCATTAAAAAACTGGTGTGTCAAAACTTTTAAAAGGAAATATTTTTTTATGCCTATCATTAACAAAATCCATTTCTTACAGGGTCTTAGTGAGGATGTGAGTATTAACAAGTTTTTCGATGATCCTATGTTGCTGGAACTTGCTCGACAGGACGTTATGCTCAATTATCCTTTGTAATGTTCAAGTACTGCCCTTTCGCATTTGTAAATAAACACGAAAATCATGTAAAAAGATTTTTTAATAAAAGGCATTTCATAATTATATTTGTATATATAGATTCAAGAAATTAAATTACAAGACAAGGAAAATTTCTGTTATAAACAACTTCTGATTTACAAAATGTTAGATGATTCCATTCTGGAAAGCATGGTGAGGTGGAAGATGTGTAGTTGGACCTCCACACATGTAGATAACTTCTAAACTATTTGGGGCTCAACCAGTGAGACACCTGTTAAAACAAACATTTATGTAAGCATTGAACAGAGATAGAACTTATTACTTTGTAGCAAGTTTTCATATCTCAGCCAAACTAGAGGGGTGGAGTTTTTTTGCAAGTTAAATATATTCATAAATTCAATTATGCTAGTTCAATTATTCCCTTTCTCACTAAGGTAAATAATATGCGTGATTAAATAAGCTAAACATTATTAAAAGAAATTTTAATAGATAATTAGCACGAGATGAAAAGTACAATGCAGTCCCCCTTTATGTATCAGCCTGACATTTTGAATACCCCTTCCTGACTCCAAAAACAAGGCCGAGTGATTTAAAGGTTCCTCAATTATTTTAAGACTGCCTCTGCTACATATACAGACTTTCTCTTTTTTATTCCTTTAAGAAAACAGTCCTATACATGTAATGTAAGTATGGTGCTGCATTTCTTTTGTAAGTGCTGTTATATCAGGTGTGTGGTGTAATAATTGAAATCTGCAGTCGTAAAGCTTTTTTTTAACTAGCAATTCTTTTTTGTTCCTACAAAGATTAATTTAGAAGCCACCAAACCATCCTTCATTATAGTCTGTGTAAATAGAATCGGCGGTTGACCTTGACTTTTTTCTCAATGTATTTCTTCTGCGTTGCCATGGTAAAGAATGACGTCAAACCGCCTATTTTATTTACACAGACTATAACCAAGAAAAAACAGGATTATGGCAAACATGGGTGCAACAGGCACATATGCAAAATTCAGTTCTTCCCATATTTGTTTGTACCCTTTTTTGAAAATATTCCGTAGTAATAATGGCTATGTAGTAGCAAAAAATATAAAAACTGAATTAATATTCATGATCAAAATACATTATGGCAGATCTTTCAAACTTCCCACTAGGCTTTAGTCTGTAAAAGAGGGAAATTTTAACATTAAATGTTTGTGGACCCCCTAGAAAAGTGCAGTCGACTGCAGACCACAGTTTAAGAAACTCAACTGTGGACTCCCTTTGTTACAACAATATTATTAGGGTTCTTGTTATAAGAAAAGTAGGTTGTTGGTCTTACTTAGAATAGAAAGGGTCACTAGCAAGGTTGAGTAAAAACTACTTTCTTAGCAAATATAAAAAATGATCCAAATGTTTATTAAATTCTGAATTAATATTTACAACAAGCTAACTATAATACATGTTAATTTGCACACAAAACCAAAGGATTGAATTATAAGCACCATTTGTTATCAGGATTAGAAGCATGTTGAAGGCACTTCATGCAGCTACATCTATCTCTAGGGTAAAGAAGGTTGTAAAATTAAGCCAACATGAAATGTGACACAAACAATAAATTTAAAGATAATCTGGAGTTTAAAGGCTTTTAAAAATTTCAGAATAAATGTTTCAGCAACAATAAAATAAAAAATATTGTTTTCAAAAACAGATGAAATGATCCAATTAGTTACAAAAGAGAAACAACTTAAAAACTAATATTATTTACAGTATTTTGTTACAAATAAACTCAAACAATTGATTCCTCAAAAAGCATTAAGTAGTTTTAAATTGCTTTTTATATACAAGAATTCAATTTACCGTTGGATGCTTAGCTTCCTCTCTACGTATGACTTGCTGGGTTTGTGAATCACTAAACCTCAGTACAGCAGCAATCACTTTAGCTAATGTCTAGAAAAATGTAAAAGAATTGCAATTTACTTTAAATTTAAAATAAATTATCAGTATCACTAGGTTTTGCACATACTTACAATCGGTTCTTTTCCCATCATGTATTCATAGATGATGTTCTTCAAGTACTGAAAAAAAAATTAAATATTGTATATTGTATCCTGATAGCACAAAATGTTCTATAGTTAATAAATATAAAATTTTAACAGATATAACTCATAACTCGGTTAACACATATTTCATTTGAGAGAATATGAATAGCATATTTTATTATATTACAACACTTAACATGTTAATGATGACTACAACATGGAACACTTGTTATGGTGAATATCTTCTACCGGCCAGAACCTCCTCCTGTTACTGGAGGAATCTGTTCGATCAGTTTCTTGCTTTCTGAAATTAGTTCCAATTTCCACAGTGTTCATGAAAAAGAACCAATATACAGAAACCTGTTATTTTCGAAAGCAAGAAACCATTTTGGAACAAGGATCAAAAGTATCTTGAGGGAGTACCTAGGTTGTTGGACCTTCAAACTATAGCATCACCAGGTGAGGCCATGATCACAGCTGTTACAGAAAGTCAGTCAGCTGAGTGGCTAGTTTGATGCTAACCCCCTCTTGATTTCCCCAACTGAGTTTGGTACTCATTTTATCGACCCCAGAGGGAAGAAGGGAGAACATCAAGGAAGTAGCAGGAGGAGGTTCTTGCTGTGACATACACAACTAATTTCAAATATACTAGGGAGCTACTGCCCCTACTCTTTATCGCTCACCAACCCCCATAACACTGCTTACACAGGACCTTTCGGATTGCTTCGCAATCCTCACAAGATCTTCGGTCCTGACTATTTTGATTTTTAAACCAGAGAAACTATGACATCAGCATGAATGTTTAAAGGAATAAGTATAAACAAACCTCTAACTCAGTAGGCTCTGGTAGGGATTGATAAGAATCCCTTTGATTGTTATTCATTGACTCAGGAGGACTAAGGCGCAAAAGTACTTTAAGTTCCTTTATTTCAGAGCTGTAATAAAATATTATGTTTAAATAGAAATTCATCCAATAAAAAATATACCAAGTTCTAAAAATAATATGGTCTTGTCAAGATCATAAAAAGTTTTAATTTGAAAAAAGGGAAAGGACTATCCAACTTTGCACTAGTACAATATACCTATTGTATTCTAATTCTATACATTGAAAAATTAAATATCAGGTTATATAGACATTTTATGTGTCCCAGCAATTTAATGTTACCAGCAGTATAATGGTTATATATTCTGGTATCTCAGAGGTCTGTTTAGGTTTTTTTTAAGATGTACCTATTTTGTGAAAAAGTTTTCTGCAAATTTGAGAAAATTTAATTGCAAAATCAACATAAAAACATGTACATAATTGTTTTAACATCAAAAACAAAAGAAAATTTAGTCTAGAATGGCTAAAAAATCAACAATTAAGATAATATACCTTATTAGATAACTTTCTTTTACAAAATGCATTTAGTGAAGGTACTTTTTTTCCTAAAACTGAATTTATGAAAGCACCTATTTATCAAATGGTGAATTTATGAGGGTACTGCAAAACTTACTAAAATTGCCCTGCACTGTATCTACAATATAATTAAAGCAAAAACTGTGACTTACTTGCACTTTGATAATTCTTCTTGTAAGGATTCAATTTGCAATAAGTGTTCCTTGCAAGGTTCAGTATTATGTACAGGACTAGTATTTTCAATGCACTGGAAATCAAACGATACAATAGTTTAAGAATAATTATGAAAGTAATTATTAACTGAACCTTGAGCATTGGTTCAAAAAAGGCCCCAATTTATTTTTTTAACTTTAACAACAAACCAAGCACCAAATAAATTAAATCCAGAGAGAGAGAGATAGTTGACTTTAGTTCATCCATCCTAAAGCAATTTTCTTCATAACAAGAAAATTGATCCATGTAATTTAAGAAACAACAAAAGTATTGGTTTTAATAAAAGGTTTAATCTGATTCCATATAGGGTAATTTTTCCAACTTTCCTTGCTCATGAGTGCCACTCTCCTAACATTAAAGAAAGGCGATTCAATGAGAGCAGACAAAATGTCACACTATTTGTGTGATTTCTATCCATCAGTGTACTATTTTTTTCGCTATGAGAGGTTTATCTAGTTGCTCTAAAAGGTACTATTTCAAAATCATAAATAGAGAAAAATTAAGAGTCTCTGTATGCTGGTGTCAACAGAGGTAATTAGGTTTTACTAAGTATTTCTTTCAAGCTTAAACAAGCAAATGGTGGCAAATCTATTAAATAGTTAATCTAAAAACACAATCAAAAAATGGTAGTACAGTGCAATTTAGATACTCAAACATCTTTAATTCGAAGTCATGGATAATTCAACATTATACTTCTTTAATTCGAAGTGTTCCTAAAAAAATTTGAAATTAAAAACAAATTTGGCCATTTATTGTTATAAAATCACAATTGACAAAAGGAACATAGCAAATTTTTAAAAAGTTTCCAAAATGGATATTCAATACTTTTTTGTATAAAAAATGCATTCAGATGAAGAATTTAACAATTCCAGAGAAGAAAAGGTTTCTAATAGGTCGAAAGATAAAAATGTTATCTTTTCAACTATCCAGAGAATCTGGAATTGCAGGTAGAATACAGAACTTCTTTAATTTGAAGTTTTCTGTGGTCCTTTTAGCTTTAAATTATCCAAGTTGCACCGTATAAATAAATGAGATATCTCTTGCCTCATCGGGCACAGCCCATGCTTCATCCCAATCAGAACCCTCTGCTGTCTGAAGTGCTAAATCACTTGCAGCATTACAATCACCATTATCCGATAGCTTTTTGATGGTCATTTCAAGGTCTTTTAGTTTAGTATCTTTTTCCTATAAAAAAGACAACTTTATTTGCTAAGTAAAAAATTATAGAAGTACAGAATGTACTACAGAAATGTACAGAATGTTTATAGCACTTTTTACATAATATAATTAATTTTTATTAGCTCAAAAAAACTGGAATTAAATGATAAAAACATTAAAAAAATTTCATCTTAAAATTTGAAATGAAAATGCAATTTTTAAAGTGTTGAAAAAATTAACATTAAGCAATATATTAGAAATTAAGTAATAAATTAATAAACTGTAGATTTTTGGTCTCTAATCTGAATACAATTCTATAATATACATCAATGTAATGTCCATGAAGCTTACCTTAACTGACTTGCTAAAACTGTGCTTTTAAAATTTGTATAAAAATTTTCTATGAACTAAGACCTATTTTTTAAAAGTTATATATTTAGTAATTAAGTTCAAACATGACACTTTATTATTCCAAAATTTTAAGCTGTCCAATATTAAAATTTTCCCTTTCATTAATAATTCATGAAGAATCTAAATATTTTTAATTATTAAATATTTTTACCAGTAAGATTTCTTGATAATGATCACGCATTTCATCTAAGGCACATTCTTTTTCAAACATATTTTGTCTTAGAGATGCAATTTCAGCTCTGTGTTCATTCATCAGTTTTTCTTCTTTTTCTGAAAGAATTTAACAGTTTGTAAGAGGTAGTTGGAAAGTAGATAGAACCTTACCTAAAATATGTAATAAGTTCATTGTTTTCACTATTTCAAATTAATTTAAATATTAAACTTTTGTTTGAACTTAAACCTTTAACAAGCTCACTTTGTTAATTTATACCAGACAACATTTTTATATTACTTAATATTAATTTACATTATCAGTATTAATGCTAAGGACAAATTTTAAATAATGAGCAATCAATTTAACATAATGGAAAACTGTTTGTAAGGGATGAGAGATTTTATAGGTTATCAATTTTTAAAGAAAATAAAATAGTTACCTATACTTTCAGACAAGATTTTATCACAGTCTTTGTCTTTGTTGTCCATCTGAATGCTGAAGTCTCTCACTAGATTTTTCAACTTTTGGTCCATCTCTTCCTCTTTAGAACTTGATGTTGCTGAATTTGAAGACTGGGAAACTTCAAGCAAGTTAACCTTCTTTGCCAAATCTTCTTTCTCTTTTACTTCAGACTCTAAGGAACTTTTGAGAACAGCTACTTCAGATTCTAAATTTTTGTTGGAACTTTCCAGCTTCTTCATTTCATTTCTATACTGGAGCTCTCTTTTCTCAAGAGATTTAAGCTTAGATTCTAATTCTTCACCTTTAGTTTTAATTTGTTCAAGCTCCTGAGAAATAGAAGTATTGGTTTTCTTTAATGTTTCTTTCTCAGTCTCCAACTGCCTTACTGATGTGACCTGCTGCTCTGCTTGCTTCAATTTCTCATTCAGTTCTTCCTTTTCTGCTTTCAAACTCTCAAAATGGTTACTTTTACCCAAAAGCAATGAATTTTCTTCTTGAAGCTTATGAACTCTGCCAGAAAGTTCCGCTTCCAAAACTTCTTTTGCTCTTTCACTGTCTTTAAGCTGTTTTCCAACATTTAGTAGCTGCTCTTTCAGGAGAGATAGTTCTTTATCAGCTGCAGATTGCTGTGATTGGGATTGAAGACGAATTTCTTGAAGTTCTTTTTCCAACTGAGCACATTTGCTTCTTATCTTTTCCTGTGATAAAAACAAAAAGGTTAATTTTTATTACAGTTATTTTTCAAAAACAAATAGTTTCAAATTAAACACTACCACTGAATACTGAATAAAATATTAGTTTTTAAGAATAAATTATTAATTGAATGAATAACTTTCTCTTTAATTATTTATACTCTGCACCATGGATGCTTTCAGACATGCATACTTGTGTTTCATAAGTGCCTCACTTAGTAAATACATTTTATATGAAAAAAAAAGGATAAATGAAAAATATGATGTTATCCTATTTAATATTTACAGCATTATTAATACATTAGCAAACAAATTGTTAAACATTTCATAGTGAGGCACTTGCAGCAACAATGAGCTAACCATGACAGTTTTACATTGAAGTTAGCTTGTTGCTACAAATACCTTAATTAGTAATGAATTTAGAAATTTGCATAAAATAAAATGCCTTAGTCAAAATACACAAAATAGAAGGACATTCAATTATCTACAAGCTCTGTATTCTCTTTTTACAGTTTAAAACTTAAGCATCTACACAAAATTTTAAAACAAGGCAAACACAGTTTATGCTGATAACATGCCAAAAGATAAAAATTCTTAAACTGTAAATATATGTGGATTCTACTCGTACAAAGGAAATCACTCAAATAGGTTGTTCTAATGCATTGAGGTTTTTTATTGCAAAAATAATCGTCAATAACTAAATACTAATAAATTTACCATTTCTTTGTTATCCAAAATTAACTTATTATTCTTTTCTTGGAGTATTTTAATATCATCTCTACATTTTGCTTCAGTTGCTGCAACTCTTTCTTGTGCCTGAATCATTAGCTGTTCTCTTTCTTCTTCAAGTAGTTTAATTTTTTTCTTGAAATCTTCAACTTTCTCAAGATTTTCCTTAGTTAGAGTGGCTATGTTTGCTTTCAACTTCACAATCATATTCTCTTTATCTTTCATAGACTCTTGAAAGTTCTGAATTTTTTGAGTTTGATCTTTATTGGATGTCTCAAACTTCAGTTGAAGTTTTCTTAATTCTTCATCTTTTGATTGCAATTCTGATTTTATGGCACTTTCCCCATTTTCGAGGTCAGACAACTTCTCTTTTATTTTCACAAGTTCGGCTTTTTCAGTTTCGAGAGCAAGTTTTTCCTTCTCCAAAAGAGAAATGCGCAACTTCATTTCACTCATCTGGGTAGCATAATTTCTTTCTGCATTTTCCAACTTATCAGTTACGCATTTCAGATTTTCATCTTGGCGATTCATCAAATTGTCCTAAAAGCAATTGGAGAAACACATAAAATCAATAAAAAATTATTAGTTATAATGTATTGAAAAGATTTTTAAAAAATTAAGACACAAATTTATATAATTTTGAAATCAGAATTCCTTTGTATCATAACATCAAATATAATACTTTATATACATACATGAGAGCAAAATTTTGTTACCAATTAAGGTAAACTAATCTAGGCAAATTATAATATATGTACTAGGTATCACATAACTTTGTAAAGTAATTTCTATCTTATTTACTTCTTAGGGTTATAAAGATTTAATTAGAACATAAAACCAACAATAAAAATACTAAAATAAAGCACAGCTTACTGTACTACATAAAGCGGTGGTTCCCAAACTATGCTCCACAGAGCACTTAGTGCAGAAATTCCAAGTGCTCCACAGAGAAATTTGAAATAAATACATTTTTTGAAATTTTTTAATCTGTGTTGCTCTGAAATGTGTATAAATAACCTCCCACCATCTAAATTCACCTTGATATAAAAGTGGATTTGGTTTGCAGCCTCCAACGAAGCAAACAGTTTTTATAGTTTTGTTTCTGCATGAGCTGAAACCAAATAATGAAATTTGACAATGTAAATTATTGAATGTATTACTGAAGCCTCAAAAAAGTTTATGAAAACCCTATATTTAAACTATTTTTTTATTTAGTACTTTAACTTCCCTGGTCGATATTACTGCAGATATTGGATTAAAAGTGCCAAACAGAAGTAAAGCTTATAAATTTATGGTAATTAAGATTCTTTTTAAGTACAATATGGGCAAGTGGCTAAAAAGTGAACCCTTAAAAAAAGTCCTGAAGCATCCATTATGATACCTACAACAGTTAACAGGTAGGGGCAATGAAATGTTCTGATGCAGTCCAGTTTCGTTTCAAAATAAAACTTGTTAATGTTACAAAACTTGTTTAATGTCAAGTTGGTAAAAGTCAAATAGTGTAAAAAATTAAAGTAGTTAAAAAATATTTAAACCGTATACTTAATTGCTTAAAAACCTTCTATCCATGTTGTAATTTCTTGTAGAATAGGGTTTATGTAATAATTTTTTTTACACCTTGAAAAATTAATCTTCAGGAAAAAGTGCTCCATGACAAATTTGTCTCTTAAAAAGAGCTCAGCAACTTAAAAAGTTTGGGAACCTCTGACATAAAGCATTACCGAGAAAAATACAGCAGTACTTTAAGCTACTTTTAGAAAGAGTGACTTAAAGTACTGGCTAATTAGGGTAAAAAGTATAGCTAAATAACATAGACAGTGTTGGATCTAAAATCAACACAAAAGTAAAAAATATTATTTATGTTTTTTTTTTCGATATTAATTTATATTAAATAACCTATTTTTAATTCCAATTTAAACTATTTTAATTCTAAATTGAAATTTCTATCTTTGTCAAAGTTAAAATGCATAACTTTCTGTAGGTAATTAAGAATGGCAATCACCCCCAAATTGCATTTTTTTTTTACCAATACTCAATTTTATGAAGTTAAAAGGAATTTATTTTTCAAATTTTATATTTCATCAAAACTTTTGAAGGGAAAGAATATACCTTTTCCAATTGAAGGTTCTTAATTGCAGCTTCTTTTTCTTTGATATTGGATGACAGACTTTGAATTTCAGTTTTATGTTTAGAAATTAGATTATTAAGCTGTTCTATTTCAATGGTGTGCAAGTGCTTACATTCTTCTAGCTTTTCAATAGGCACCATTGAAGCAATTAAAACATTCTTGGATTCTAAATGTTTAAGGGTAGTTACTAATTTGTCATTAGTAGATCTTAGAGCTTCTGAAGCCTTTCCAGCCTCTTGTTTAACATTTAAGTTCTCTTGTTTTAACAGAGCTAATGCCTTTTCTGATTCTGCCAGCTTTACATTTAATATTTCATAACTCTTTTCAGTTTCACTTTTATTTTTATTGAGTTCACTAAGTTCATCTCTCAGACACTTTAACTCATCAGTCTGATTAGTAATATTGGTTTGAGTTGTTTTTAATTCTGTCTCAGCTTGGTTTAGCTTAGTTGTTAAGTTTTCAACCAAGACTATATTACTGTCATTAATTTGACTAACTTTTAATTGTATTTCATCATTTTTCTCCTGAATTTCTCCAAGTAAACACTTGTTAGCATCTTCAAGTTTCTCAACCTCGTTTTTCAACTCCATAACATCTAATGATTGGGATTTATACTTCTTTGAAAGCTTTAAAAATAATGACTCAAAATTCTCTAGCTTACTCTCTCTTTCACTCAGCCTTAAAAGACACAACTGAAGCTGATCTTGAAACTTCAATGAGAAACTATTAAAACCATCATTTAAAAAGTTATATAATGTTTCCAGTTTTTGGGAGGCTTCTGAATATTTCAGTCTTTCTTCTTCCAAAACATTGCTAGACTGGTCAAGGCTCACTAACAAATTATTGTACTTTTGTTGCAATTCTAAGAACTGTGATTTTTGCTCTTTTAATTCTTCCATTTCAGATAAAGCTTTATTTAACAATTTAGTGACTTCCTCAACTTTCGTTAGCAACTCTTTATTTTCACTTTGGCTTTCATTTAGTTTTTCTTGCAAGTCCAACACTTCAGTTTCATTTTTTGAATTTTCTAGTTGCTTTACAACTAAATTTAGTTCATTTTTTAGTGCATTGAAATCATTTTCAAATTTATTTCTTACTTCCCTTTCTTGCTCAAATTTAGCTTGACATGCACCTAAAAGCTCTATTTTTTTATCAACTTCTGATTGCAAATTTTCCTTTTCTGTCACTAAAACTATCTTTTCGTTCTCTAATTGTTCAAAGAATATTTTTTCATTTTTCAGTAAAGATTCCTTCTCTTGTAATTTGACTGTCACTTTTTTCAAATAATCATTCATTTTATCAATTTTAGAGTTATAACTATTTAGTTTTTCTAAGCTCAGATTAAAATTTGAATCAAAATTTGAATTGGAATCAAAACCTTCTTTTATCAGTTTTTGCAGCTCCATAATCTTATCTTCACTCTCTTTAGACTTAATATATTCTTCATTGTAACATTCCTTCAATTTAGAAAGTTCAGCTGAAAATAAAGCTTCCTTTTCTTTGTTTAAAGAATTTGCTTTGTGAACTTCTCCTTTCAGTTTTTCAATTGTTGCTTGGGTATGATTTTTCAAATCAGTGAGTTGGGAATTATGTTGTTGCTTCAAACCAAGCTCCATTTTCACATATTTGTCTTTAGATGCTTTTAATTTATCCTCAAGTTCTTGGTTAGTTTTTTTATAAGTTGCTAGGAGTTCATCCATTTCACTTAGCTCTTTTTTGGTTATTTCTAAAAGATTTTTTAAATCTTCATTGTTATTAATGGATTCATCTAATTCTTCTTTTAATTTCAAAATAGTTTCTGTTCTTCTCAGTAACTTACTATTCATTTCGGTCAGTTTTTCAGAATACATAACCTGAGAAAGGTTAAACTGGTCTTTTAAATTTTTGAATTCTGCATTTATTAGTTCTGTTTGACCAGAGAGAGCAGCAATTTCAGATTTGACTTTACTGTTTAACTCTGTTAAATCTATTCGATTATCAGCTTTAGTTGCTAAAGTTTCACTTTTCTTTATTTTACAGATATTGTGTTTTTCCCCTTCTACAGAATGTGATTCATAACTTTGAAGAACCAAACTCAAGTTATTACGTTCTTCTTGAAGCTGATTTAAAGATTCGTACAAAAGAGTAATGCTTTTAGCAGATTCAATGTTTTGTATTTCAGAGAGTTCTTTTAAATCCACTACATCCTGCTTTAGTTTGTGATTTTCACCTAAAAGTTTATGAATAATGACCTGCAATTCTGTTACATTTGAGCTTGAAAAATCCCACTTTTCTTCAGAAGAAGTCACAATTTTGATTTGATCCTCTTCTTCTTTTGGGCTTGCTTTTTGCTGGGATTCAGGGCTATTTTTTGAATCCACCTCGGGAATTTCTTCAGCACTGACTTTTGAAAATAAATCCTTCATATCCTGCGACTCTAATAATGCTATTACAAAATCAAATTTTTTACACATTTCACCAACAATCAAATTGTTCTTTGACAGAGTGGATTGGACAAAATCATCTTTTTCCAGTTTGCTAAGGTCTTTATCAATTTCATTTAGGTTTGTTGCAAGGTTTTCTAAATCTTCTTGCTTTTTGGTAATACATTGTGTTAAAGCATTTGTTTCTAGTGTTGATTTTGAAATCATATCATTCAAAGAATTTATTTTTTCATCCTTCTGTTCAAGATTTTTCTTCAATTTATCTAAACTATCACCCATGACTTTTAAATTTAATCTAAGGTCATCATTTTCTTCTTTGATTTTTTTAAGATCATGCTCAAGATTTTGAAGGTTTATAACATTTTCTTTTTCATTGCATTGGTATTGTTCAACCTGTTCATTCAACTTAATTACTTCTTGGTTCTTCATATTACAGCTTTGAGCTGTGTTTTGAAGTTCAATTTCATAGTACTTAACTTGTTCTAGTAACTTATTAATTTCTAAGCATCTCGTTTCAACACTATGACCCAGCTCTACAAACATGATTTGAAAATTCTTGAGATGTTTCAGCAACTTTGTGTCTTGACCACTGCACGAAGTTTGTAACTGAACTTCAAATGTTTGACTGGGTGTGATTTGCTGGGTAGATTTTTCTTTGGAGTTTTCTTCAAGGAGCGAAGAATCTGTTTTCTTTAATTCCTTGAGATCCTTATAGTGTTTCTCCATTTTTTCTAACATGTCAGATGCAATGGCAAACTCCTGTTGAGAAATGAAATATTTTAGTGCTGAAGCCTTCAAGTATCAATGGATACATCTAATAATGTGATTTTTCCAGTCATTCTCAAACACAAAGACTTTTTTCCAGTACATGCATAGAGAATAATAAAAGGTGAAACCAAAATTCACCTGAAAACTCTTATAAAAATTAACAGGTTTTTATGTTGTTTAAAGTTAAGAATGTTATCAGAGTTTCACAATTCCCTTAGGTGACAAAGAGAAATTTCTCATTTGGCCTTATCAAAGAGAAGTTTATGAATTTAAATCAAGTATAATATGACTTCCCAGCTTAATATTTGAACTTCTAGTCTTGGGTGAATGGCAATCAGAAAATATAAAAGTTAAGCTTCAGATCTTCCACCATTAAACATTGATGTGTATACCACAACATTACATCTTTAGATTGAGATAGAAGATTGGTGATTTTATGTGTAATTGATAACTAAGATATCAGTTTTGATGAAAGTAAAGAACACTTATTTCTTTCTTTCTCCTTGAATGATGTACAGCTCACTGCAATTGAATTAAACTCAGATATTCAAAATACTTTTCATTCCAATTCAAATTTTCACTCTATTCATTAAAAATTTACAAGAGAGCAAACCTTTAAATAAAGATAAAGAGCTTACAGACATTACACAGGAAAACAATGGGATAATACTACTAAGAGTTTAAAACTAAATTTTAAGCTAATTTTAAATTAAGGAAATAAAAATTACAGCAAAAAGCATAAGTCAATGCATATAAGAAATATAAAATAAAATATCAAATACCTATAGATGAAATAACAAACAATTTTATTTGCTAAATGACATTCATAGCAGTACTATGATACTTATAAATGGAGGAAAAACATTTAAATACATTGATGCCTTATAAAGTAAGGATCGTAAGTTATTAAACTGAGTCATTCAACCAGATTTATAAAGTATTCAAATTATACAATGCCTCAAAAATTTTTTATTACTTTTTTAACAAAATTCTCATTTACTATGAATAGCCTATACTTATCCAAAATCTATTTTTTATGAAACGACAAGAAAACTTTAATATACAAGCTATAGAAAACAAAAAAAAATCCTTTTTCTTTTTTAACTTGTAAAGTTTACATTTTTTTACATCCTAGTTAATAAATTTTATGTGAAAGTAGGTACAGTATTTTTAGCCTACCTAAATAATATTTATACTAACCTATACACATTTAAGAGAGGAATTCAAATGACATTTTGATAAAAAAAAATTTACAACTAAAACACAACACAAAAAACACTCTCAAACAAACATCAAAGTGCAATGAATTCTCAGTATACAAATTAGTAATCCTACTAAAACATAATTGGAACTTCATTTAGGGTTGGTTGGGGTTTAATGGCATGAAAACGGACAAAAGCTCCATACTTCATTTAGGAAAGTAAAAATAATAAATAATAATTTAAGGAACCTATAAAAAAAATATGGTTATATGCAGGAAAACATAAAATTAGGGATTTTATTATAGGTATATGAAATTATTTGGGACCAAAAAACATTGCATGCCAGAAATTGTTAAACACGGAAAATCTTAAAAAATGAGGTTTCACAGTATAAAACGTAATTTGCAGCAAATCTTGAAGATTTGGAATGATAGAAAAACCGAAAAATGTCTATAATAAAAAATTATAAACTATACTGAGGATTCATTTCATTTCATAAAGGAAATAAATTATCAGAAAGTAACATACTGAGCTAGACCTTTCCAAAGAACTTTTCAAATTAGTGTTCTCATCATTGAGTTTTTGTATCTTTTCTATCAATTCTTTTTCCTGTGCCTCAGATGTCTTTAGTTTTTTTACTAAATCAGCCACTTTCTTTTCTAGTTCTTTTGCCTAAAAAGAGATTGAAATTAAGTTTAAGAATACTTTTAATTTCTGTAGTTAATTTTAATTAAATAAATAACATGTAATAATATAATAACATGACACTTGAATGGAATTCTAATATTAACCTGGGTACTCTGGTTTTCTGGGGTAAATTTCTTTGATTCATAGTTTTCTAGTCTAGCTTTCCATTCTTCTTCGACAGCAGCTATTTTCTTCGCACATTCTTGCTGTAAAGCATAAAGAAAATAAGCATTAAAACATAAAAGCTTTCTTTTCAGAACTAATATTCCTGCCTTTAAAAAAATTTAGAAATTATTGTAGAAGTTTTAAAAAAAATTGAATGAAACCCCAAATTAGTTTTTTTTTGTTTCAAATAAGTTTTTAGAAACCCCAAATTAGTTTTTTTTGCAAGGAACTGTTACAAATTTTATAACCAGGAATAACTTAAATTAGAGAGGTTTTAGCAACAAAGTAGAACCTAGATTAATAGTCCATTTGTGACCAGGGAGTAAACTAAACGCTTAAAAGTTCAAATAATTAGAAGATATTAAAACAAATAATTTGTGAACTATTTATAATAGATCAGAATCAATATATCTATTCAAAATCTATTATCAAATTCTATTTAAAAAGTGTAAAATGTTTTGATTTCTTGTCCAACCAGTTGTGACAAGAGTAAAATCAGTGGATATCAGTGCAAAAGTCGACATATGAGTAGATAATATAAGGAGTCAGTTAATTGAAAGTCAGTTAATCAAGGTTTTACTGTATATGAACAAGAAATTATTTGGATCTAAAGTTAAGTACGGAAAATATTACATTGGGGTTTCATTGTTATTAATTTCTTTATAATCAATTTGTTTTAGAGTTCATAAATTCAATATAGATACTAAACTCAAAAAAATATGCTGTGTCCTGTCCTTTAATAAAGAGAAAAGATTATTTGTAAGATACATTAATATTCAATTTATTGAACCAAAATATATTAAGAATCAGTGTAGTGTTTAGTTCTTATAAATTTGTGGACAATATTTTAAATTATTATTAGTTATTCCTCTACGAATTATAAATTTTCAAAAACTTTAAAATTTTATCTTTGAATTTTACAAGGTGAAATTTAATTTAATAAAAATTGATGATATAGCTATAATAAACCTATTTAAACATCATTGGGAATGAATTTCCCAAGGCAAAGACTTTTTTGTAAACCATCCATTAGGATTTCATCTAAAATTTTACAATTATTAAAATGCTTAATATTTAAGATGACACAAAAACTAAGTAAAATGTGCAAAATTTTGACATTGTTCAATTAACATTGATCTTAAAATAAAGACAGAAAGAAAGAAGTAGAAAAGATCAAATCAATTTCGAAGAAACCTACTTACCTGCATTAATGTGAGAGCAGCAGTTTTTCCTCTTCCAAGCTCTTGCATCAGATTCTGTTTCTCATCCTCTAGCATTCTTTCAGTGGATTCAAGTTGACGCTGGAGTTCCTTTACTTTATCTTCATGTCGTTTTTGAAGTTCTGAGACTTTAGATCTCTCAGTCTCACCTATACACAAAAACGTGAGTTTTATTGGGGGGAAAAGGTTTTAAGAGGGGATTTAGTTTTAATTTAATAGACATATCTTATAACATGAAATTTTCATAACATATAGAACAGTGTTTCCTACTCAGTATCATACAGGGGCACATTTTAATTGTCCAGAGTATCCCTTTAAACAATCAAAACTACTCCTTGATATCAAAAAGTGGACTCTGATAAAAAAAATTTAGATAACTAATTTCTTGGAACAAACTTCTTTTTTATTGCATTTAGTTTCTATTTAGATATTCCACATATGTATATTAATTATGATCTTATGGAAATGCAAATGATGAATTAATTTTAGCAGTTTAAAAAGCAGTAATAACATGGCTTAGTAATGAAACAAATCACATAAAATTTAAAAACTACTCAAAATATTTTTTATTTTAAATAATACATAAAAATTCTACAGGAATTTGAAACTTTTAATAAAGCTAACAAGGTTATAAATAATGAAGTTGAAACTAACTTTCAAACTGATGAAGTTTAAACAAAAAGTGCAAAAAATTTTATCTTATTACTTACAAGCATTTTGCAGCTGTTTTGTTTCCTCCTCAGCTTTTTTTAACTGTTTCTCTTTAAATTCAAGTTCTTCATGCATGTTTTTCTTTGTTTCAGCCATAGACATTAAACTTTCTTCTTGTTGTTTTTCTAATTCTTCCAAGCGACCTTGCATGCCTTTTAAAACGAACTCATGCTGAGATTTCACATTACCTAATTGGTCCTAAATAAAATATCCAAATACCTTTAAATAACAGCCATATGCAATAGATACTATTAAAATGGTAAAATATTTAAGGGAAACCTTATGTTCAAGTGTAAAATTTTTATTGCTAATATTTTACATTTAAATAAAAGTTAAATACTTCAACTAGGGAAACTTAAGCCTTCACATTCAACTTTATCTCAACATTCAAATTACACCACAACAAAAACCTGTGAAAGTTATTATCATTGTTAGTTAGGTAATATCGAGTAGTTAATAATTATCTTCCCTTGTCAACACAGAATTCTCTTCGTAGTATGTAGAGTAAAAGTTACCAGAGAGTGCGCAAAAGTTCTTCCAGGAATACTTTTATATGAATATATTTTATAGGAATATCTTTTATACTGAAATATTGATAATATTATGGTATTAAATTTAGTATCAAAATACCCATACAGTATTTATAGAAGTACATTTGAAGAACTTGGAATACTTCATTTTTTTCAATAGATATGCTTTATGTATCTTATAAATATATTTTTGTCTTACAGGAGAAACCCACTCACAAGATTTTCAGCTAGGCGAGATTTTTGGTAATCCACTCTTTGTCAATGCTATCCTTCTACTTTTAAAAGACTCTTTATAAGTGGCTTAACGCCTGTCTCTACAAGCCATCCATACATTATTTGAAAATATTTTTTATTGAATGATACATACCTCCATTTCATTCAATGCTTTAATTTTTTCCTCCAGTTCCAAAGAAATACCCTCATTCTGTTTCCTCAACAGAGTTATCTGTTCTGTTTGATTAGTTATAGTTCTCTTAGCCTGTGTAAATTGATGTTCTACTCTTTCAATCTAGATAAAACAAAAAACTTTTATAAAAGATTGGTTCATCAGTCAAACACTCTTGAATATTAATTTCACACAGAACTTCTTGATTATTGCTATTAGATTCCCCCGGAAACAATATATCACTACCTACTCATTAACCTACTGTAACTTTTACTTGTTAAAAGGAAAAGACTATGATACATATAAAATGGAAATGGGTTAATACCTTTTCTTGAAGAGCAGATGCATCTCCATCATTACATGAATCATTAATTTGTGATTCTCTAGTTGGTGCATCAGATATCTGAACTTCATTGGGATCAGAACCAAATGAGTTGGATTGATCTTTCTTTAGAAGATTTATCTATCCCAAATATATAAATGATTACAAAAAAGTATGACATATAATAGCGAAAAAAAAAACATAATTATTGAATTTCTTGCAAAACTTAATATTTAGTCATTGAGAAAAATCTGAAATTTAAATAATTTTATTTTTAAAACTTTCAAGGAAAAATTTTAAAATTACAAATCCTTTTAGACTTGAATCATATTTGCAAATCAGGACAATGTTTTACAGAGGAATCTTGCTTTTTGAGCATTAATAAGCTTGCAATAATAAGAAGAAAATATGTTAAAAAAGTCAAACTACTATCAAACTTGTTATAAGTAGTAATCACAGGATATGGCTATTTCACAGTTCAAATTAATATTTTTTCCAGACAAAAAATAAAAATAATAATAAAAATATTTAATTAACAATTAAAAATAAAAAAATCTGAAAGATGCAGTCAAAATATAGTCAAACACATATTAAAAATATTATTAGAAAGTTGAAAAAATAAAATTTCATTTATTATATGTTTGTATAAAACATTTATGTTTAATTTAGTTAAGATTTGAAATATGCAATTTGATTACAATTTAAAGATTAAACTAGGTAATTTAATGATGAAATTATGATGTTATTTTTCAAACTGAAATATATTTACCTGCATTTCCAAAACTTCAATTCTTGAATCTTTTTCATCTAACATTAAGCGTAAATTGGCTTCTAAATGAGCTTTGGCTTTCTGTTCTAGCTGACACTGTTCCCGCAGCTCAGCTATTCTTCTGAGTCCTTTATCCTGATGCTCAGTCAAGGTAGTCTAAAATAGAAAATTAGCTCATAAAAAATTTTGAATCAGAGAAAAAAGCAAATAAATTTAAACCTTATAGCATTAAAGTTTTATGGCAATAGCAATTCTATTAGTTTATAGTTAAGAAAAAACTTAAACATAATTAGTTACCTCAATTTTCAATTTTTCATCCCGTAATTCTTTGAAGTTTTTTACAACCTATACAGAAATAAAGTCAATTTATGGTTTTCATATAAAAGTTAAAAGAATTTTTTAAAAAAACTACACAACACTGAATGATTAATTACACATACTAATAAGCATAAGATGTTTCACCAGTTCAGACATTGCTTATATTTTACAGGAGAAAGGCATTAAGTCACTCCTAGCTTGATTACAATGTACAAGGTTATGCCAAATTTGGTGACATCCAATTGTGTGTGTGCTTTCTTTTGTATCATGCAATTCCATTAACAAACAGATCACATTTCAGCTTGCCAAGTTTTTTGGACCTGCTTATTCATTTACACCATTCTACCATTTTCAAAAGATTCACCAAAAGTGGCTTAGTGCCTTTCTCCTGTAAGCCAATTATATGCATACTTGTTTGTTTTAAGTAAAAGAAATAGTTATAATCAAGCTATGTTTCTAACAAATTGCAGGGAAATGGAAAGAAAATAATAATGCAGCCACAATAAAATCTACTGATAACATAATTTAACCAAGATTATAAAGTAGTGGTTTAATAGCACAAAGAACATGTGTGGGAAAATATTTGTTATTATTAACTCTAATTAGGTACCACATATTTTCATTTATAAGCCAGGTTTTTCTTCAAATTTCTTAGTAAAAATTCAAAACCTGTGTATAAGCAGAGTAAAATTTTTCCAGAATCAGGCCTTGAAAGCAGATTCTGCCACAAACCTTTCAAGCAAGCACTTTCATTTTTACTTATTTTCACAAAATTAAGATTCACTTTTCAGGGGAAAAAATTTGAAAGAAGCAACTATCTTGGAATACTTGAAAAAGGTTCAAAAACACTAATTGCTTTAATTGACATAATTATGGAACTGCTATAGTATAGAATAAAAGGTTAACTTTAAGTACTTTTTTACTAACTATAAAAAAAGTCAACTTACCTCAGAATACTTGTTTTTGTATTTGTAAGACTTAGCTTTCAACATATCAATAATTGTTAGCAACTGCTCTTTGGAAATGCTTTC
Source organism: Tetragnatha montana (assembly GCA_963680715.1). Lineage (NCBI taxonomy): Eukaryota > Metazoa > Arthropoda > Arachnida > Araneae > Tetragnathidae > Tetragnatha > Tetragnatha montana. Next base: position 26,418,173 of record OY796681.1, read on the forward strand.
CAAGTTAAGTGTAGGAGGGTCTTCTCTTTCACTTTCAATATCAGACTGAGGAATGTAATGGGATTTGGAAGGACGGTACTGTGGACCATACCCATGATCTGATATAGAGTTAGGATTATCTCTAGTAGGAGTATAGAACTGCTCACTAGCAGACCCATTGAAGGAATCATTCTAGAAAATGTTTGATGGAAATAAATAAATTAATGTAACAACTATTAATAGCATAAAGATGACAAAAATTTATTGAAACCTGAAGACAGTGGACCAATTTTTGGTTAAGAAATTATGTGAAAGTAATTTGTTTTTTAATGTCCCCCCCACCATTTGAACAATTCTTTATTTCTCAACCAGAAAATTTTTGAAAACCTGACTGAAAATTAGTGTTCCAACTTGTTTTTGGACATGTAGAACAGCCTGTCCCCTTATTTCGCCACAGACTTTCTATCCACCACAATTTTAAATTACTTCTTTCTCATGTCAAAGAGTTCTGGTTCCTCAACACAATTATTTCAAAATAAATTTTAAAATCCAGTTGTTCTGCTTATTAAAATGAAAAAAAAAATTATTTTATTTTCTGGATTTTTAATTTATCAGAGATATATGCTTTGATATTAAACTTGATTTAAAGCTAAGTAATTCTTATGTTTGCATACCACTGAAAAACCTATGAAGTAACCCTAGTTGAGAACAAAGATATCCTAAAACGTAAATATCATACTCACTCGGCTCTTTTGAGGAGTATTTTGCTCACTTGTTGATCCATCTTCATCTTCACCAATACTGAACTGCTGAGAGCTCGTATGAGGAACAACCACAGATGGACTATTACTTAGAGTTATTAAATCCTGAAAATATATAATAGACAAACACCTGTTTTAAACACTTTTAAAACCAAGCAAAAAAATATTGTTTAAAACACATGTACTTTTTTTAGCAAGTTGCTAGGATTATTTATGTAATGAACTCTCCATTTTCATGTATGAATCACCCACAGTTAAACAAAATTGGTGTTAAGTTAAGGCCTGGGTACAAACCACCAAATTGCAATGACATAGCATAGATGATACATTGCTTGATAAAGAACATGATTCTGTGATGAATACTTACGAAAATCAGTAATTTAGGATTAGCCAGGCACCATAGTTGAATAAAACATAAAACTCTCTGCGCACAAAAATTCCATCAAATATTATCAGCAAACTAATTAGTGCCCCTAGTCGTTTGAATTTTGACTTAAAAACATAGACAGTCTCATTGTTTACCTAAATACTGTAATTATGCTTCATAAGCAACAACAGCAAGAAATAAATTTAGTATTTACCAAAAATTTAAATTATTTGAAAAGATTTTTTGCAAAATTCTAAAACTAGCTGCGCTCGGCGTGCTTCTATATGATCCAAGTATGCCGGGCACAAGCAGAGTTTTATGATAAATCATCAAAATTAATCAAATATTGTTTAACACTAGAACCGCGGAGTGGGTCAATTTGACCCAAAACGAGTTTTGATTTCGTTTTTCTCAAAAAGTTACAAACGCAGACTTAAAAAATTTTGTGACTTTTCCCGAATCATTGTTAATAGTAAACTGTGAAAAAATGAGGATTCTAGCTTTTACCATTTTTTTGTAAAAAACTTGTATACCTAATACCGCGGGGCGGGTCATCCTGACCCAAAGCGTTCTACCCTTATGAAATCACAGTAAAGTGCTGTCAAAAATTTGAAGAATCTTGTTTTATCAGTTTTACCCTCTTTTCTCACAAAGGTCAAGGTCACTAGACCAGTTTGGGACAATAAAGAATGCTTGAAACAGGTTTTTCGAGCAGATAAGTTGCAAATTGCATTCCTCTGAATACACATGGGTGGATCGGTAAAAAATCATGGAAGAGCTCTGTCCATTCCCTATTTTTTGAGGGTAATTCTTTTTTCAAAGGTAAAATATGTTTTAAATGCAATTTAGATACATATCCTGTTAATTTTCCTCCAAATTTCCCCTGTATTAGTCTAATTTTTTTATTTGAAGAAAATAATGCAAAAAATCATAAATTTATCTTTTTTGAAGCTTTGAACACACAATTTCATAATCTCTAGAGGTAGCTACAGCAGAAGAAATTTAGAACTTGATAATTTCAGGGTAATCATGATTTTTGGAACCACCGATCTATTGCGCTTCTTTGCTCAAAAGCCTATTTTTGTGGAAAAATGAGAATTTGCAATTATAAAAATAAATACGATAAAAATTTCCTCAAACCGATACTATTTTAATAATTTCTGAAACTTAAAATAAAAGCATAGGGAATTTTATTAGTTTTTAAAAAGAAACGAATTTTTTTGAAAATTGACCAGCAGTAGTTTTACACGATATTTGGCAGAAAAGCCTGAAAATTGAATTGAAATTATGAATATAAAGCTATATTTGGCATTAAAATTATGGAATGCCGGTGATGTTTACAGTAAATTTATATTAAATTATTGTTATCTGGGTTTACTGAAATTTTTAGCCTCAGAAATATAATCATCCCCTGAAAAGTTCTAAGTCTTTTACACGTTTTTGGCATTTTAATACTTTAATTATAATAATGTCTACCTTTATTGACCTTAATATAGAACAAATAAGTAAATTAAAGTAATTTCCCTCAAATAATATGATATATTCCATTAAAAGCTCAGTTTTATAAGCCGGGGTCAATTTGACCCAGGCCCGCGGTTTTAGTTATACCGAAAATGCCGCGGTTCTAGTGTTAATAAATTATTAAAATATCACAACTAGCAGTGTATCTTAATTTGTGTTACATTTTTATGTGCAATTATTTGTAAAATGTCACTATTGAAGTCTATTTGGCAAGAGCGCTCGGCTAATCCTAAAACAAGGGTCTGTCTATGTAGTTTTTAGAGGTACCTATTTTGTGAAAATTTAGAAATTTTGTAAAAATGTTTCTGTAAGTTTTGTGAAAATTTAAATGCAAAAGCAACATAAAATAACATAACATAACATAAACATAATTTTTTAAACATTAGAAACAAAATAAAATTTAGTCCTAGAATGGCTAAAAATTTAGCTATTGAGAGAATATAGCTTACTAGAGAACTTTCTTTCAAAAATATATTTTGTAAAGTTATACCTCTTTTTCCTAAAACTGAATTTGTAAAATTACCTATTTATTAAATGAATTTGTGAAGGTACCTAAAAACAGTAGTAAAATTGCCTTGGACAGACCACTGTATATAGTACCTGAAAATCATATGAAAGGACAGACTGTTTGCGTTCTATTTAGAAAGTATAGCTTAGTTAATCTAATTTTAATTTTTAAAATATAATTTAATTTTTTTTTAAGTCATGATTTTTTTACCATTTCTGTGTTGAGCGATGAAAATGACCAAAAACATGCTTACATAATATTTGAACAGCCCCATAGATGTAACTGCTATCTATTTAACCTAATATTTATGTAACTATGCATTTCTAAATATTAGCTCCCCTTGTAAATAAAAAATAATATTTTCTTATAGAAAATCAGCATATTTTTTTTTTACATGTTACATAGTTTTGCACAGAAAAAGAGGGGTATGGGGTTCCAAGAGAAAATTTTGGATACACATATACCTACCCTCAAAAACCAGATTTTTTTTTAATCACAGAAAATTATTAACATCTCTTCTAATACTAATCTGCAAATAAACAGGGGTTCCTCATCCATATATTTTTTTATTCTTAGCATGCCCTTAAAGTGTTTCAAGTTATATCTTCAGCAAAGAAAGATGTTTTAAAATATACAAAGCATTATTACCTCTGTGGAATTTGCTATTGATTTGTCTGTTTCATTGGACTGCTTCCCAGAATTACTGGTATTAGGCTGTAAAATAATAAATTTTACTTTTGACTTTCTAAAAAATAACATTTTTAAAAATTCTTCGAAAGAAAAACATTACACTGGTATTTTAACAAAAAAAAATAAACAGCTATATGTAAAAATTGGATTACATTCAAACATCTGTGTTCTACTTTTAAAACAAAAAAGTTTCCTTATTGATTGATATTTAACAAATTTTAACCCATTGGATTATACCTTGAATTTGAAACTAATGCTTTTACAATCTACCCTGTGCGTTGATAATCTTTGTAATTGTTCATCATTCAAATATTTTTATGAGGGGGTTTGAAATTATCTTAAACCTTTCCTAGTGAGGAATTTTTAAATTACAGGCAATGCAATAAACTAGAAACTAGTATTATCAAAATGATGTGAGCAAAACAATTAATTTAATGGAGTTAAACACTTTTTTGGGGGAATTCCTGCTTTAAATAAGTAGTTGGATAAATTTGATGATTACCCTTTAAAATTTATCTTTGGGCAAGTGTAAAGCCAACTGCATCTATGCAAAGCTATCACAAATCATGATCTAGCAGCTCATGAATAATTTTAGTTTTCTTCAGATAAAGATTAGTCACTTCCCCCAATTTAATAAATTTCTGAACTTTTCAATGTAGTTAACCAACAATTAATCAAATCATTCACATACTTCATTAAAAAATTTAATTATCAATAAATATTATTAGTTACATTGAATTCATGCATTCATTCATCACCTTTTGTTTTTTCTATTCTTATTTCAATAGCATAGAGGCAAAGAAATCATAATGCTTTGGTAAATTAATTAAGATGTTCACCCTGCTTTTTAGCTTTAATTAATTAATTTAGAAGTTATCCATCTAAGCTTCTAACTCCCATTTTATTGGCAGTAATTAAAAAATGTAAGATCACATTAGGGGCCATTCATTAATTACGTAAGGGTTCCGAGGGGGAGGGGGGGGGTTGGAAACATCTCTACATACCCTTACTTGGGGGGTGGGGGGGGTCAAACCCATTCTTACGTAAGATTTTCCAAGTTAATCTACACAAATTCCAACTATTCTAATCAAATTACTATTCAATAACCCCTGAAAAACTTAAAAATGCTGACGATCTCGATCAACTGAGAGATATGAAATGGAATCTTATGTAAGAATAGGAGGAAGGGGTTTGAAAAATCTTACGTACCCTTACATGGGGGTAGGAGGGGTCAAAAATTGCCAAAATCATCCTTACGTAATTAATGAATGGCCCCTTACCAGTGGCGTATATAGAAATTTATTTCGGGAGGGGCCCAAAATAACTCCCCAGCCCCTCCCACACATATTTAATATGTCCAATGTAGCTTTTTAGGTGATAATTTAGGCCCGAAAAACTTAATATAGGAAAAATTGTTAGTAATAAAAATACAAGTACCAAAGGGGGGTCTGGGGGTCCTCCCCCAGAAAATTTTTGGAAGTTTGACCAAAAAACTAACTAATTAACTAATTTTGGTACACTAAGTTCGAATTTAGGATGTACATTTTTATGAAATTAATGTTTAAAAGTTATTAAAAATATAATTCCAATTACAAAAGGGGATCTGTGGGTCCTTCCCCAGAAAATTTTTGGAACTTTACCCCTTAAATCAGGGTTTATAACTTGTTTTTGGTACACTTAGTCCGAATTTTGGACATATTTTTTGGTAGGTTTTGGATTTTGATGAACTTATTATAATAAAGTTGTTAATAAAATTCCAAGTACAAAAGGGGGGTTTGGGGGTCCTCCCCCAGAAAATTTTATGAAATTTGACCCTAAAAAAAGGGTTTTAACTTGTTTTCGTACACCTAGTCTGAATTTCGGGGGGGGACAGGGCCCCTTCGCCCCCCCCTTATATACGCCACTGCCCCTTACGCAATAATGAATCTAGGATTGATTTTTTTTTAGTAAAGGGGGCTGATGGTCCAACACATTTGTTTAATCATGATATTTTGTTGTTGCTTCTAATGCACTAGGAATATCCAAGCTACATCCACAAAGGCGTATTGTGTATTAATGCAAAGGGGAGCAGCTCTTGAGATATTGAGGCCCATAATTCCCAAGAGTTTGACTTGAGCATCAGATGATGGATTCAAACACCATTTATCACCCTCTCCACAATTTTACCATGTCTTTGAAGGTGATAGAAATAGTCTTCAAGCAACCTGGAGACTATTATAGTAATCATGGTAAACTGTGCCATGACCAACCACACGACCTTCAGACCCACATATTTAATATGCTAGTACTCCACATTTACTCAGTAGTCTTTAGTGATGTCAGACTTCGAACCCAGGACCCTCAGATCACCTAAATTTATAGGCTACCTACGGTCCTCTTTCACCTTTTAAAAGAGTAACACCATAAATTCCTGATTTAATTTCTCCATGAAAAGAAGTTAGTAGATAAAAACTAAATTATTGAAGGAAATTTTACTATATAAGAAATATTGAACTCTAGGGGAGGGCTGTAGCCCCCTAGTAGCCCTTTTCCAAATTTCCCCTTAATACTACCAAATTTTCATTGGGAATTAATTATACCTGAGCTTCTTGATAAATTTACAACATCCATCACTTTGCCCAAAAATGATTAGAAATTTGTGTCCAGGTTTATCCCATTGCCTGTAATGTAGAGAAAATGGGTGTGACCTAGCATTAGTAACTTTTAGTTATATTCTGTTGATTCTTACTTTCATTCAAGTTCATCTAATTTTACTACACCTTTATTGAAATTTCACATTTTGAAGAGTCACAACATTGGGTATAGTAGTATAAATTGCTTACATTCTATCAGGAGAACCAGAGTTTTAAAAAATCTCTTGAAATTAAGACAAGATATGATTGAAGTACAACCGACATTTGGCATACATCTAATTTTGATTAAGTAGTTACATAAATTATTCTAGGGGAAGAAATTTTCACTTGCCATTGTTAAGTAAATATTTAAGGCTAGTGAGTTTACTTTTGATTTAAAATTAAACTACAACAAGAATGAGCTGACAGCAATTATTATTATATAATAGCCTTGATCCAGTTGCTAGAAAAAAATTTGGTCTGAAGAAGTGAACTTAGAACTGAAATTTCATCCCCTGTTATTAATTAATTTATTAATTTTAACAAGATAAGCATTTTAACTTTCATTAACTGAAAGTTACTAGCACACTTGGGTGCATAGTGGACTATCAGAAAAAAAAGTAAAGCTACTTTGTAACTGAATTACTCTTCTAGAAACCTTAGATTTTCAATTAGAAATGCATCTATGAATCTTGAATTTTTTTTTATGGGAAATATATTTATTCATAATGAAAGACTCTTAACAAAAACAATAGAAAATAAATTATTTTAATTAGATAAAGTTTTAAAGTAACAATAGACTTAAAAAATAATTTTACCTGACTAACAGGGAATTTTATCCCTTCTTCAGCGATTCGTTCTCGTAATCGCTTAAACATACTTTCAAGCCTTAAATTAGTCCCAAAATTAAACTAATATGAAAGTAAAAGATTCATAGTAGAAACCTTGAGGTGAATTGTTTACAGTCATTTTCTAAAATGAAAACCATAACACCTGATCACACCACACCAAACACGACTTCATTTTAGATCAATTTGGTCCTCCAGCAACCAATAATGCGCATGTGTAAGACACGTCAAACACCCAAACACAAATGTGAACGAAAATCAAAGTTCTTAATGCAGTTAATATTATTTAGTAAACCAAATAAGGCTAAAATTCGATAATTTTATCCCCAAATATTAAAAATTAGAGATAAAATCTGAACCAGATCATTAGCTCCTGCCAAGTACAAAATGTAAACAGACAGAAACAGAAACAGAGATTTGGAGCAAAGCAGACAGCATAACGATTGAAGTGCCCTCTCTCTCATTGATAAAAATTTGTTTTTATTGTAAAACTTTTAAAAATAAGGAGAAATTGTGTATTTTTCTTTCTTTGTTGAATATAATTTCCGAAAATTTCTGATAGTTATTTTTATTGTTACTCATTAAAATATTAATATATTCCATATTTGTTTCAGCACACCTACATACCAACACTTCTTTTGAAAAACAAAACCCAATGTTTTTCCTAATACAGCTGTTATTTTTTTGTTGAAATTAAACCTCTTTTCGCCAAATTATGGTGAAATTATGTAGGATAATGTTGTAAAATATTTGAAATGTTTCATCCAGAAATACTTTCCATGTGATTATTTTCTGATTACCTTTTAAAAGAAACATGTCCATAACTTAGTTTTAAATTATTCACATTGAAATCCCTAGTTCAAACTAATTAAGGAACAGATCGTAGTGTATAGGTTTTACGATCAAATTAATTTATTTTTGATATGAGCGATTAGATGCTGAAACATCTTAATGAATTGAATTTCACAAACTTGTAAGTTCCACTTTCAGTTTATTTCCTGTAATGTAGATTATAGTTAAGTTTAAAAATTTCATTCATATTTTTCCTTTAAAAGCAAATGGAATGTAATTATATTTTGTTTTTATGATTGAAACACAGGATTGAAAATTTATTTTTCAAAAATGCTTGTTTTTTGGCTAAATATTCTGCTCAATTTTAAGTTTATCATTATAAAGTTAAAATTACTTTTGAAATTTCAAATATAGGATCAAAGTAGTGTTTTATACCTTCTTGTTATCAATTCTTACTCATAATGTCATATATTTTTGTCTATAAAACATATAGGCAAGAGTTCAACAGTAACTGCTTCCTTAAATTTACTGAAGTACTACTAGCTAATGTGACCAGCCTTACATGGGTGGAGAGTATGACATTGACCTCTTAAGAATTTCAAATGTCTTTTAACCCATAAATCTGTTTACATTATAGTAGTCAGTAAGCCTAAAATATCCAAACAGTTACGATTTAAGGGATATTATCCAGTTGCCAGGAATGAAACTCAATACTTTATATCCCGATCAATGTAACCGTAACGTCTTGAAATCTAGCTTGAGGTGAATAGTCTGTTTTCTGTAGTAAACTTAACTTGACAGTATTTTAACCAACTGCTGCTATCATAATAAAATATAGCTTTATTAACCACTTAACTGTTACTTTATTTTGGCGTAATGGTCTAAAAAAAAGCATATTTTTCAAGACAATATTCGAACTTAGATAAATTAACTCAAACCTAAAACACAATCACAAAACTCATATAAATTATGATTTTAACATTATATGGCCGTTTTAAAACTTAGCGAAAATGCGGCACTTTTACTTAAAGTTGGCTTTTTTCCGAGCATCGATTTCAACCGGAAAGCAGATTTTACAGGAAAGGATGGTAAATAAAATATTTTATGATGTGAATTCCTAAATTTTTTAAAAAAAAAAATACACTTTTGAGTGATCAGATATCAATTGCAATCTATTACTCTCATTTTAATAAGTAAAACGTTCAAACATTCACATGTTGTGGCTCGGCTAGGTTTGTGGATATTGAAAATAAAAGACTATGTACTAGCTTGTTTTCGAGCAATGAAACAGCTGCAGTGGAAATTTCACCCCATGACGGCAAGAAACTGGTATAGGAACATGCTCCCCCGACCCCTATTTCTTAGAAAAATAGAAAAGAAAGGGGAGATATCGCCCACGAAAGCAATAAGGAATGTGTGACCAATTGGTTCTTCACGGTTGACTGATAAGAGTGAAGATAACTTCTCTGGACAAGTAGAGACATCTATGTAAAAAAAAGAAAAACTAAAACCATGAAAAAAACTGGAAAAATCTTAGCATACAAAGCGAGAATCAACAGACGAGCGCCGTAGTACCTTGCCCGAGCCAGTGGCGGATTAATGTAATTTTGTGGGTGGGGGCGGTTAGATGGAATATTCAATTTACAGTAGGTCCTCCCTGGGAGATAATTTTTTTCCAAAATAATATCTTTAAAACTAGCAATGTTAAGCTGTTTCGAGACTAAAAACTGATATAAAATAACTTTAAAAATAGGGGAGAAGGGGGCACATTAATTAGAAAAAAATTTGGACGTAAAAAATTTGTTAGCAGTATCGAAATCCAAGTAAAAAAGGGGGTCTGGGGGTCCTCCCCCAGAATTTTTTGGAAATTTGAACCCTAAAAACAGCATTTTAACTCGTTTTTATCCACTTAGTCCGACTTTTGGAGGAGAGGCCGGGCCCCTTTAACCCCCCCTTATATACGCCTCTGGGCCATGGTATGATACAGGGGATTTCCCCCTAAATTTTTTAAAATTTAACAAGCAAAAAAGTTTTTTCAGACACTTTTGAAGGGTATAGACGTCCTCTGTTGAATGGCTAATCATTATTATAACACCAAAAATAGGGTCTAAAAAGGTTTTGCAAAGCTCGATGGGGGGTCCGAACCAGCGGACCTCCCTTCGATATGCTCCTGAATAAGGACTTCTTTCTTGTCATGATAGAAAACGACTAACTACTCTATAGGCAAAGAAGGAAGAGGGGGGGTCCGGGGGTCCTCCCCCGTGAAATTTTTGAATTTTAGCATGTCAAAAAGTGTTCTAAAACTACATTTAGGGGATTTTTCTCGGGGGGGGGGCAGTCGCCCCCTCCACCCCCCTTTAATCCGCCCCTGGCCCGAGCGCCGTTTGGATAATCAGAGGAGTACCTCACGCGAGTGCCCGAGCGGTGCTCGGGCAAAACAGACAAGCGGTTAAAGTTTAGTTGTGAAAATGTTTATGCTTAAACCTACTCCAAACTGATTAAGATTTATACAATATATTCAGGCAGGCCTATAATTAATGCTTATAACTTTATTTTTTTAAGTTTCAATTAAAGAACAGAAGTTTCTAAAACAATCCCAGTTTTATGTAAATATTGTAACTTTTGACAAGTTATAACTACACTCAGTAGCAGCTTTATACCGGGGAAAGATGTACAAAATTTGAAAAGTTTCATCAAACAATACTTTCTTGGGATTATTTTCTGATTACCTTATTATTAGAAATGATTTGATGGGAAAATTTGAGTTAAAAATTTAGAATATTTTTTTTATTTGAAAAACCAGCACAAAACTCCTCGTGTATCATATGAGGCTTACATGCGTAAGTAAAAGAAAACAGAATTAAGATCTAAAAACTTATATTGTGAACAAAATTGGAAAACAGAATAAAAGTCTCAAATCTTTCAACCAGACTCGAGAAAGCAGGAGGCCAGCGTATGAAAAGGCTACCTTAGCCTCTCCTGAATGCAGATCTGTATTCATTCATGTAATGTAACATGAATATAACATTCTCTACACCGGCACAAATGCTATGCGACAAAATACCAAATTTGTATAGGTAACCCTTTTAAGGGTAAGTCACAGAAAATTTAAAAATTTTCTGTGACTAGTTTTGTGTTAATTTAAAGTCTGTGTTGAAAAATATTTACACTTCAAACAATGAATAACACTCGGAAAGAACCTTCTTGTACACTGTGTATTTGACGAGGCACGATATTCTCTGTTCCAGTCTTGTGATAGTTTTCTCTTTAGAGATAAACTTCCAGTGGGATGTTGTAATACTATCCCCAAAACGATATCAAGTCTTGTCGCTTGTTTAGCAAGTTGATCTGCTCTCTCATTACCAAAGTTACCACTATGACCGCGAATATAAGTAAAATGAATTTCGGTAACGTTTTCAAGTGCTTAAATAATGGAATGGATCTCCACCACAAGATTTTCTGTGGTAACTGGATTACTCAGGAGATAGAGGGAAGAAAGAGAATCTGTACAAATGAAGTATTTTACAATCCCAGTTTTATGATAAAAATTTTGAATCCATTTTGTAGCAAGATGAACTCGTTTTCCACAATTTTAAGGTATATTTTTCCCGGTAAAACATAAAAACCTAAATTGCCAGGAAATGTGACGTCCCAGGAAAAAACAGAGGTAATTTTCGGATTCAGCATGCCAAAACACTTAAAGATAGAGTGAAATAACCTAAACAGCTTGATTCTTTTTCCCCCCCCAGACCTCTATAATTAAAGATTGGAGCTTCATTCACCCTTTAAAAATTTCTAAATCCAGTGAAGTACAAAGATATATGAGACCACAGGCCCCCTCTAGACAAAATTCCTAGATTCGCTACTACCATTCCAAGTTTTTTCCTCAGTATTCACTTTTAAAATTTTTTATAAGACTGTGTGTGTCTTGTGTATTTTATTTTAATAACATATCACTGACTTCTAAAATTTCAGTTCTTTATTACAGGCTTTTGGTAAAATCTTAAAATGTCCTCTCCAAGAGTCCGTCGTCGTGGAATAGAACGATTGTATTCTGTCGAAGACAATGTACTTGATAAAGTCGTGCAAGAAGTAAGTTATATTTAATATTTAATTGAATTTTTATACTCTAGCTATTATCTATACATAAACATTCCTTGACAGTCTGATTCCATAAAAAACTGTTTGTATACTTTCATGGATCCTTACTCAATGTTTTGTAGTCCTTGAAAAAAAACTATTAATTTTTTACTAGATCTACCCTTTGAAAGTCTTAGAAATCAAGTACAGTAGAACCACTTTAAAACGACCCCAATATAGTGATCCCTGCAATACAACAACCAGTAAGAAAAGTACAGATTGGACTATCATAGTGCTAATTTTTTTTTCCTTATCATGTCTTTTCGTTAAAACAACCATATATTATTACTTCCATATGGGGGCACTCTTATTATAGTCCTACATTTTACCAATTCCTATTCATTAAATTAATTAACTAATTAATTAAGCTTAAATTCCACCGTTTTTCCATTTTATATAGCTATCTATTGATGTTTTCAAACACCTCAAAAGTTAGGAACACTAATTTGAAAAAAAATAAATGGAAATTTTATAAAAAAAATATATTTTCTTAACTAATATTTTTTCCAAATTTTAGTATGTTGTTGTTTAGGTCATATCTAAGTGAAAATTGTTGGGGGTTTTTTTCACATAGCTATTTATTCAAATTAATTTTAAAAAATTAAATTTCAATATTATTTCCAAACTAAATGTAATATTCTGTTTTAGCTCTTAAAAGTAACCTATAAGCATGTATCACTTGTCTGTATCATGAAAGAAATGAAAAATTTGAAAACCAGGAAAAATAACGAAACATAGAAAGTTATGCAACCACTGCGTCACATCATCAGGGGTGCAGGACCCAGTGATCGCATAATGGGCAACCTTTCTGTATGGGGCAGTACTGCAATTGCAGAACAACCCCATCTTTTTTATTATTATATATATCTTATGTATATTTTTCCTGGTTTTCAAAATTTTCATGTATTATATGTTTGAGTCAAGATAGCTTTAAGCGCTGACGCAACATGGAATTGAATTAAATATAAAATAAAAATATGTTTGATAGTCTTGTCTATATCATAGTTTTGGTGTTCTTCGAAAAAAAATTTCACTCAGCGATTTTTTTTTTAAATTAAATGTGCCATGGTCCGATTTTTAGTCTGTTATTGAGGTCAATCCTTAATAAAAACCTTTGAGAAACCTTTTATTGCAATTTGTCTGAGGTTCAACTCTATTTTCAGTGGTCTATAAGGTTCTAACTGTATTAACCTTTACAGCTTGATAATAGGAATTAGTTTCTTGGCAGGAACTATGCTTAAGTTTTTTTTGGTTTGAATTGACCCCTTCAGGAGGTGACCATCTTTGTTTCTCAGCCTTTAAGTTTATTATAAAACGTCGTAAGCCCATTGACTTAACTTGATGCTGAAACCCCATTTAACCCCCAGAGAGATGAAAAGCTGAGTTAGGGGTGGTTGATGATCTATATGACCCAAGCTGCAAGAGAACATTCTTACCTAAAGAACTTGAACATACTAATTTTTTTATCATAAATCAGTGCCTTGTGTTTACTTACAGTATTTTCCAAAGGAATTGATTTGTTTGCTTTTGTAACAAATCATTTTAAAAGAATTACTGAAATGTCCTTTTTCAGGTTTTATTATGACCTATTATATGATTGTGTGTATAAGCAATGATTCTTGAAAACTATCCGACTTCTTTATATATAGTCCTTTAATTTTTGTTACGGACAGAGTAACGAGTCCTTATTAATATAACTAATAACTCTCATAAAAATTATAATATTTCACTATTCAATACTTTTTAAAATTCTTTACGCTTTTTTACTGTGAAAAAATTTTATTAAAGGTATTAAATTGCAAAAAAAATAATTTGCTATCTTTTTTTTGTCTCAAAGCTTTTTAGTGTACTAAATGGTGAAATACATTAGAAAACTAACTTAGGATGTTTTGGAGAAGTAGGAATTATTCATATTTTTTTATATATTATTCCCAAAACTAATATTATTACCAAATTAGTCTCCTGAAGAATTTTACCTTTAAAATAGGGTTTTATTAAAATTATTGACATGACTGAAACTAAATGCTGAACATTTGATAAGAATTATATCTTTTTTTTATCCCCGAAGAATGTTTTTACTATTTAAATTTTACAAATGAATAAAACTAGAAATTAATTAGGTAGATTTACAGAGGGACATAGGTTACACATGGTAAAGTATATTTCTATTTTCATTTGGGGCAGTGTCCTTCACAGGGTCTCCTTGCTTAATCTGCCAATTAATTAAACAACTGTTGTAAAGTTTTCAGCTTTATTATTGCACTTACCGGAAATGTTAAATGAAACTAAGAAAGCGTCATAATGAAAAACTGTTTCAGCTTTTTTTTTACTTTTGAAGGAGGAAGTATCTGAAAATTTTACTAATCCATGACACAAGGCTAAAAATTTGTTGGTGTCAAATGTCACTTATGTATTAGTTTTCTATTTATTATTCTCTCTCTTGAACAGTGTTGTGTATACAGGGTTCTAGTTTTTAGTCTTTAACCATTTGATTTTTACAATTATCTCCATGTCGTTTTTAAGGATACTTATTTCTATAGCCTCAGAATTTATCCAATATTAATCATTGCTTATTAAACACAGACTGTCAGATTATTAAGTCTTTCATTGATACGATACTACATGTGACGCTTGGAACACAAAACACGTGGTTTAGTTGGTCCTAAACTCCTAAATGAGTGTATGCGTACCCTATGTCTCCAAAGTTCACTGTCTTCGTTCTATTTTCATCCCTTTATTGGTACAAACGAGGGGAAAAGCTGCAAACTCTGTGCTTCTTTTGTTTCTTCCTGTGCGTATTTCTGATGAAAGATGCTGATCCCTTCTTTTTCTGTGTGGTCCTCTGACAATCCATTTTCTCTTATCGCCTTTGATTCGCAAGCATTTCAGTGTTAGGGACATAGACTATTCTTTTCTACTCCCTTGTCTATTACGTTTGTGAAAATCTTGATGCGTAAATTTTGTTTGTTTTAGTTAGTGCATGAGAAGCTGGTAAAACGTTATATATCGCCCATATTAACGAAGAGAAAATGTCAGATGTTTAGCTTTATCAAGAAAGAAAAATAAATTTTTGAAAATCCTACTATAACTGAATTCTAATACCAGTTTATACGGCATTTAAAACTATGCCTGCACTACTTTAGTTTTTCAAACCTTTTGATGAAACTTTTATAAAACACTGCATTAATTCTCGTGTACCCTATCATATGGACCTCAGTTCAAGGGGCCAAATACTCTTACATACAAAAAATACCATTTAAATTTAAAGATATTTTAATTTTTTAGTTTATAATACCATATTTTGGCTTTTCCAACTTAAAATTTATGAGGTACATAGTAAGTTGGCATCGCTTGGCTAAACAGAAGTCACAAACTGACCATACACTAATACCAGTGGAACAGCTTTAGTAGTTTTAAGTTTTTCTTGGAAGCCTTGTTTTAAACCAAAAAATAATTGTGCGACACAGAATCTTTTACTAGGCTTCCAACCAATGCAAAAATTTTTTATAAACTTAAAACTTTAATTATGCCCTTATTGTATAAGTTGATGCAATGCAACTAACCAATTGTAGTTTTGTTCCTATAATCTGCGGTTTCACTTACAGTATAAATTTAGGACGTAAAGCAAGGCTCCCCGTTATGGACACTGTGATTTGCATATCATCAGGGGGGAAATGGCTCTATTTACTTTCTTTACTGAATTTAAGTATGAAATATAATTTAAAGGGATAAAAGGGAATTATATAAATAATACATACCCCAAGATCCATTTTTTTATGTGATTAACTTCTGTTCATCGCAGTACTTTTCTATGTAGAAAAATGTCAATGGGTTCCGTTCCTTTGATTTCCCTGAATTCTTTCAAAGAAGCATCAAAGAATATCTCATAGCTCGACTTCCTCGATCCTTCCTTTCCATTCTACTATCCACTTTTAATTGAAGAAAAAAATCTCATTTTCGCTGATGCATCTCTTAATGACAAGGATCCACGAGTTTGGCACCTGAGAAAAATTTGGCACCTCTTTTAATGACCACCTGACGTCAGCTGCTGATTGGAATCTTCACATCGTTGCTGCTTAGATTCAAATGCAGCGGTATCCCAACAGACACTTGACGAATATACACTACTTCTCCGTTACCTAAACCAGCGATGATCACGTGGGATACAAATCGCAAGCTTTTAAAATAAGCGGTCTAGTTATGAAGTTATGTATGCTACTTTGTCTTGGGCTTATCACCACAATAGTCTTGATGCGAACAGTATGATCTGCCAAGGAGACAGTCAGTGACAGCTGTCAAATTACCTGATGTAACCCCTTGGAATGAACCAGAAAGAACTCCGGAAAATACCTGAGTGTCAGAGACTGGAGTATTTATCTTGACAGGAGACACCTCTTGAAGAAGGGCAATAATTCTCGCCCGAAAGAGACGGTCTTTCGCAGCAGATGGTGTGAAGTTTTTGGTCGTGCGTGGGTGTTTTTCTGTCAACGGGGATCGTATCCGAGAACGGCATGCGAGCAGCTTTCTTCCCCTTGTGTTGAGTCACCGTGCCATATGGACCAGACGGACATTTAAATATGGGAGCGACGTTCTGTTCCATTGAACCAGCTAACACTGCTGGGTGAAGATGTTGCCAACGTAGTGCTCTGTCGAACTTGAACATTGGATGTTGTGCTACCATGGTTGGAGAGCTTGGTTGGACCATGACTTTTTACAGAGTCCTTTGCGGTTTCGAAAGTTGATTTGCCTTATTTTCATGAATAACTTGGAAAGGCATTTAGATGGCGTTTTACGCGTCGACAATGAAACCGATTCTTCAAGAGCGATATTTGTGATGCTTAAGGATTTCTTCGTATTTCTATTATCTTTTTCTTAGTGCGCGTTTTAAATTTGCACCTCTCTACATTCCAATTTAAAAAGTACCTGATCAATAAGTTATTTTATCTTATGCATTGTTCCCTTCATCAGTCTTAAATATGAGTTTGAAGACTTTATTTGACGTCTTTCAACATCTAAGCCAACCAGGTATTTCATTTTGTGCTGTCCTCTTTGTTCCGTGTTTCTTTTGTGTAACTTTGATGAAGAGACTCTATGAAGCTTCGTATATCTAGTCATTTGAAGTGGAAGGTTATTGTGTTTATGATAATGAATCAGCGAAAGAAATCTTGATTTTTTTGTGTGAATCTAGTTTAAAAGTTCTGAAGTTATAGAGAAAAAAAGACATTTGAATTTAATTAGTTTGTATTTTGTATTCAATCATGGCTGACGATTAAACTAGTCCAAGAACAATAACGTTGCCTAGTAAATCAAATTAGGTTATGATTGTGGATTATGATGCTTTGGAGTTCTTGGCAAGAAAATATTAAGAAAATATCCATGACATTTTGGGTAGAGAATATCTTCAGGACAGAACTATGGATCAGTTATTGCCTGCTCTTTTGTACATACGAAATTTTCGAGTAAGTTCTTTTTACCTTTTCTTTTTTTCTTTAAGGTCCTCAAAAAGACAACATGAATTATTCTCTATTCCCATATATCTTATACTTATCTCGGCTTTGTGTTTGATGGTCATTGAATTCACGTTCTAAATGGGAGTTTCTTGTGTAAGTGTGTGTAATCTATTTCTAGGCTCGTACACATGTGTGTGTGGGCTAAACAGTCTTCTGGTTTCTGGTTCATTATTTCATTTCTAAAAATAATATAAGTTCTTGTGTTCTTTTAGTTTTCTTTGTAACGTGTATAGTTTAATAGAAAAGCGAAATGTGACGTTTTGTAGATTTATTTTAGGCCAATTAATAAATAATTGTTTATTAAAAATGCCTTTTTTGGAAATTGTATTTTAATATAACCAGTTTTATTAATAATATCACACCTATCTATAGGTGTATTAGTTTCACAACTTGCCTATTTATCTTTCTTAACTTGAAAGGTTTCATAATAGAATTCTAAAGAACCCTAAGCTCCACTATAGATATTTATGATGAACAAACAGGCTATGAAACCAGATACTCTCATCAATCAAAACTGTTTTCTTCTCCGTATTAAGAACTGGACGAGGTTTTCTTAAGTTTGTGAAAATATATCATGTTACCCTTCACACGTGTGATGAACATAAAATTCTTCAGTTCTTAAAAAAATGTACTTAAAAAGTTTTAAACGAGAACGATCAGTCAACTAACTTCATCCCTAAAATTATAAATTACCTACTGCTCTTATAGTATAAAAATTTTCCTTTTGCACTTAAGGTATTACAAGAATATTCCTAACTAAATCAAATAAATTTAGTCGAATACGAGATTTTTTTGTTGATACTGTCCTCTATGTTGTAGCCTACTATTTTATAGTTAATAATTTCTAAAATTCTCATTTCAGTTATTAATTTAACTATAAAGGGGTTTTATATTAAACTACCTGAAATTAAATGCAGTGGAATTAAAAATATTTCCTCTAGTATAAATATTTTTGAATGTTTTATGAGGTTGAATATTTTATGTAAAATATTCTAGATTTGAATTATATATCTTTTGTAATTAGATTAGGAAAACTATGTTCAAGTTTATTCACTCACACAGCAGCCCTATATTTTCTTTAATCTGTATTTCAGACACCTTTGAGGACTTAAATAAATATTGATTTCTAATTTTTCCTCTTTATTTACTCGAAGGCAATAATTATTACTTTTTTGTTCAGTGTGATTCAAACTGCTCCAAGGTAATTTTAGATTAATCCATGATAAGCAATATAAAACAAAAAAACATTTTTCAGAATTAAGTGTTCTTGTTATGTATCAGGTTTGATGATAAAAATTATCATGCCAATAAAGAACTATTATCTTTATTACATTATTTGTCTACTTAGGCTTACTAATTTCATATTTAACTCATCGTCTCATCAAAATACATTGGTAATTTGCAGGAGTAAATGGTTCTTGAAACCATTTTATCAGTCATGCATGACATCGGTTTATATCCCAAAGAAGCTTTTACGTTGTTGTTCTATTTCAGGAACTTATTACTGTAACGACTAAGCTTGACGATAATTTACGAAAAGAACGCTTCAGCAAACCAAAGCTCTATATAAAGATATTGATTGCATAATGGTCATATTGATTACTTACTGTGAGTCAACCTACAAAAAGAATAATATACTATCTAAACTATCTCCATGTATATAAAAAATGATAATTTGTAGAGTGCCTATTAGGTCTGAACGACTCCAATTGCGATTGTAGCCAAATTATGACATCTTAACTTTTTGTTTCCTTTAGCCAAAAAATTGGTTCCAATGATCTCGGGGGTCAAAAAATGAAAGATGAATCTTAACTTCCTATTTAAATAATAGAGAAAATGATACATTCAAATCATGCACTTCCATGGTTATATAATTACAATTTTAATCTCATTTCTATGTTTTCTTTCATAACCTTTGCTATTATAAAACCCTCGAAAGCTTCTTTTTCATTTTTAAAGCAGTGAAACACGCGGTTCAATATTTTCCTTTGCCGAATTCTTTTGCAAACCTCAAAAATTAACAATTATATTGGATATTTTCAATTAAAATTTTTCTTAGTTTTTAAATTTTAGAATCATGCAAAGCTTGTTCCAAAAATATTTGTGGCTAGTTGGGTACATGCCTGATTTTAGAGAATAGTTGAAATAGTTATTCTTATATTTTTATTACTGATTTTTAGTGAGGAAGAACTCGCCGAGGGTATTTTAGAATTATTAGTTTTCCCTATTGCATAAATTAATTTCGAAAACGTTATTGTCATTCTTATAGTGTATGGCCATTCTCAGCCACAGTCATGTGCCAAGTTTGGCATGGGATTCCCTCTGCCTTCGCCTTGAAATCTCACATCCCATTGACAAAACTCCTATTTTCACATCGATGGCTGTTGGCAAAGAAAAACCCTGTGCTCTCGATGCTCTCAAGAAGGCTTGTCTTTCTTGTCAGTTACCACTCGTCTAAACGGTTTCGTCTCGTGGGATGGAAAAAGAATTCGCGCGGCTGAAGTAGCACAAAAGAAAAAAATTTTCGGAATCGGGGAGCGCGACTAAAATAAACCTCTTGACGTTTAGTGCGAGTTCTTCGCCTGCTTCTCTAAATGCGAGATAAAATATTCATTTCGGATTTTTCCAGTTTTAGCTTAGCGTGATTTACGCCGACTTGGAAGCGATAAAACGTTCGAAGCTTTGTGACAAATTGAACGTGTTTTGATGTTTTTTTGCTGTGTTTCGGGTGCGCGTGGAAAAGTTAAAAGCCCCGTGCTGACGTTTCCTGTCGTGTCTGGCACGGTAGTCTGCTTCTGGGATCGAAAAGGAGCATGCGAATGTAGAGTAGCTAATAAATTAAAAAAGAGTCTAGTGCAAACTTATTTTAATAGTTAGTGCTATACTGTTCATGATAAGTACTACTTCTGGATCGTTATAAATGACTACAAGTTAATGGGGAGAAGTTCTGTTACAACGTTAATTAATGGAAGTTGTAATAGAGGCAAGGTTATTCTAAATTACTTAGTAGTTACATGGTAATTGCATTGCTAAAATAAATTTTGGTGATAATTGTTAGGTTTTAAAAAAATTATACAGAAGAATCCTGTGTTACGCTATTCATATGTTCCGTCTTCTAGGAATTACGCTTTGAACAATAAGAATAATAAGACGCTTAATACAAAAATAAATGAAAACAGTTAAGACCGGGCTCTAAAACGGCCGTCGTTTATCCTCATTCGATTCCGACGTTTATTACACATACTATCTTTCTTTATATCTTGTTTATCTTCTCTCGTGAGGAAATTTCACGAATGAAATTCCAAGGTGTCATGTCAGATTCGACAAGACGCTTATATGAGTTGAATTTTAATGTTTCGATATCAACTTACAATTTTTCCAAGTTTGACCTATGATTAACTAAATAGCGCGCGTATTGATACGGGAGTCCACTTTGGGAAACTATTGAAAATTAGAATTTAGTGATTTTTCCTGTATCTCTAGCAAATGTGTAGAAAGATAACTCCACCTTCGCCCTCAGAGCCAAATTAGAATGTCTGATTTTTGAAAATATTCCAGTCGAGAATAAAAACACATCCGTCCTCTTCTGTGACAATTAAAGCATTGCAATAATCCCCCCCACTCCTATTCTGGGTAACTAATTTATGGATGACAACCTTATGCAACGTTTCTTCCGCAACATCTCAAAGTCATGTGGTAAAAACCAGTTTTGGGTCGAATATTAAATAAATATTAATAAAATGCGTCACTCCAAAAGCCCGCTGAGAAGCTTTCTCATAGGGACTTGCAAAATGCATTAAGAAAAATTACTGTGCTTGAAAATTTGTTTCGATCAACATAATTTTGAGTTAGCAGTCTGTCGCGTGTGGGATAATAAATATAATTGATTCTTAAAATGTTTTTAAAAAGTAATCAAAACCTTCACACTTTCTTCTTTTAAAAACATAACTAAAGCTATCAACCTCTTAAATTTCCTTTGTTCTATAAGACTCATGAAAGTACTAGTTTGGGAAATTCCTTAAGTTTTCATAAAAAAAATTAAAATTAATTCTTATGTGTAAACATCTGTAATCAAAGAAAATGTTAAATATACAACTTTTTACAGGTTTTGATTTAGTTTTTACTGATAGTTATTTTAATTGTGTTTCTGTTAAAGCAAAAAATTTTTAAAACAGTTTAATAACCCGTGTGATTACATCCCCCGTGAAACTTTTAATGATATCTTTTTTTTTTTTTTGCAATTGACATGGTATTATCAACCCTATATTTTGATTAACTAGCTCGCCTATTCAATTAGTAGCACTGTGACTTTTAATTACGTGCGTATTGGTTCAATTTCACGAAGAAAAATAGTTATGCCGCTCACACAAAGAATAGACTTTTCATTTCATTCGTATCTGTTCCTTTGTATTTTCTAGCATGGTTGAAGTTCAATTTACTTTTCTTGACCTATATACTACGGTGTAAGTTCACTAATTTCTCGGTCTTTTTAAGTCCTGAATTATGTTTGCAAATATTGAGGTCTTACTTTGAATTTAATTACTTCCTGGTTAGATCTAGCTTTTCTTTTTTTTTATTAATATTTCCCTTTCCATGTGATTATGTAGGAATAAAAGGGGGGTTTTATGTTGTTTTAGTTCGGATTGCAGGGTTTCTTAAGACAAATACAATGAGTTGGCTGTCAATCTTATATCTTTAAAAATTTCAGAAAGAAAGCTCTCGTAAAAGTGTTGTAAAAAATATTATCCTTCCTTAAGATCTATTCCTTAAGTACAACTAATGCAGTGAACAATTTATGCATTTGCTTATCATTTAATTTTTAAGTACCGTAAGTTATTCTTTTATCATGTTGCCACATTCTACTCAAGGTTTTTGTTGTTAAAAGAAAACTAAATAATCCTGATGTAATCAATTAATTGCATCGATTATGGTCGCGTTGTAAACGCTATTTTAAGAAAGAAGTAAATACTTCACTTTATTGTTTTATTTATGACTTATTTGCCGACTTTCAAGTAAGGCTGTGTAAATCTAGGCTTATGTTACTTGATTTCGAAATGGAAATTCTTTTAGACCATCATTAATAGTATAATTAAAATATTAAGGAAATTTTATTTCAATTTCTTAATAACCGTACATTTTAGTTTGGTAGTGTCGATTCACAATTTCAAGTTCAATAAGTTCATAATGTAATAAAATTTGTTTAAAGTTCGTAAAGGTTTGTTTCTTTCCCCTTGTCCAAAATATAGTTTTGTTTAGATCTATGTTATTAGAGTTTTTCCAATAAAGACACTAAAACTTAGGTGTCGTTCTGAATTTCTGTATATTAAAAGCAGAAAACAAAAGGTGAAAGCTCTTTACTTTTTGTATATTGCCTTACTTTTAATCAACATTCTATCCCACGAATGTGTGTAAATTTTCATTTATTTTCTCAGAGTCTACTGTAATGGTTCTTTAGAAAAATATTAATAACTTTTCTCTGAGACATAACTTCTTTGATCTGAACTCTCCCACAGCTGATTAACTTCTAAAAGTGTAATTCTACCGTGTAAATTAAATTATTTTTTCTTTTAATAAGCTAACATTAGTGAAACATATTCTGTGCGTGCAACTTTTTTTTGTGAAGAGGTATTCAAAAGGTTTCTAAAAATACATCTAATTGTGTTCTTAAATAAATTTCCAGATTTTCAAAAAATATCATTTACTTTAGTATACAATCATAACTTTTCATAAATTAAAATTCAATGCACGAATTAGAAGCATTTTGTTTGTATTGTAGGGGCTTATGAGACATTTTTGAGATTGTAGATTATTTTCTATATAAGTTAAATAAAAATCCTGTTTAATTTTGTTTAATTCCACCATCTTTATTCCACCACTCCAAATTCATAAGGAGTAGTAATTAATAAAAAAAAAACTCAAATGGAATTGATTTTTTTTTTCCTTTTCCCCTAAACTTTAATAACCAGGGCCCTGAAGGATTTTATCTCTGTAAACTTTATTAGAGCTATCGCTAGTTTCATCTAGCATTTACACGCCTCGCCTTTAAGTGCTTAACTCATCACTTCATGCAAAATAACCTCCGTGTAGTATCTGATTGCAGCTCGCCCTACTTCAAAAACTGGATAAACCTCGTTAACTGTGAATTCGAAATGTACCCGATGACCCGTCAGTATTATTAATCTAATAAAGATGCTGGATACATGCTTCAAAGTTTTTCCATCTCATATTCTATCCATTCTATTTCCATCTTTTATTCACATTCTCTAATTTTCTTTCCTTTACATGGAGGACCTCTGCAAAGGAAAAATTATAAGCCATTTTTCTTAAAAATGTTCCTTTCAGGCCACCCCCAGGGTTTTTAGTTAATTTAATGAGGCTTTATACGCACAAAATATTTTTTCCTTCATCTCAAAAATCAAAATTTATTAAATGTGGAAATTTTTTACTTTATTGGGATTATTTTTCAACTAAAATATTTAATTTTATTTTCCGTCCTCTCTGAAAGGTCAAAAACCTATCAAGTATAATCTAATGTTGAGTAGGTTAGTATTTAATTTTATTATGAACTCTTCATCATGGTTGCATATGAATAACATATTCACCTAAATTAAATATTGGGAAAATGTTATGCATATGAGCAGTTTACAATCCAACGTCACTTAAGAATTCCTTTAAAAAAAACAGCCAATTGGCTCTGAAGATCTTGAATGTTGTACCTACCTGCGGTGCTAATGTTAATCCCGTTTCCATTTTACGTTAGTGGCTCACTCTTTATTATAATTTATGGAACTTTCCTAGCTGTTTTGTCTTCGCATTTGTGAATGAACTCACTTTTTACGCCCCCTTGATGTTTTGAAGCATTTCGTTATGCAGATTTTACAACGCGCACCATTTATAAAGAGCCTTCATTTCTCCATTCCCTTGTTTTAAGACTCCCATACACCTACCTCGTGATTCATCCATTAATATACGACAGAGCTACCTGCTGGGACTCTGGCGCAATCGGAATTTTCACTAACTTTAAAACCACCCCGAATATCCGGTCGGCCGTTCAAGGCTGCTGTCGATCCAGTGCACTGTGTGGCCCATGGGAGCCTAGAGGAAGAGGCCGGAGATAAATCAGACCGCATGTCTTTCGACCGGTGTTACGGCAGTTGGGTTTTCATGTAAAAAATTTACTGCGTTTTTCTTCCATTTCTGATTATTTAAGGAACACCCTAACATAACTATTGAACCTAGTCTTTGTCTGTCACGAACTCTGACATTTTAAAATTCACATTCTCTTTGATCAGTTATAAATTTTTTATTTTATAAATTTTAAGGCTATTGGCCTCTGGTTTCTTAAAATAGTTGCTTTCTCCTGGATATTTTTTTGTGGTTATCAGCTGCTTCATATATACAATGCAATGAGCTAAATCGTAATAGACGAATCCTCTTGCAAAATCCTCTTTTTAAAATTTTGCGATCTTTTGAGAGGAAAATAACTGAAAGTGAACCCTTGAATAGAATTTTTCGAATTCTCCATAAGAACATTTTTTTACATACTTCCTCCTCTAGCCCTCTAGCAAGCAAGAAATTAGAGAAAAATTTCCCGATCTACCAGCCTTAGTTACCTGGATTTAGGGTAGATAGCGACACCACAACTGATGTTTTTTAACAAAATATTCTGTCTTAATTATGAAGGCCAAAAACATGTGGAATCAAAAAAACATCAGTTGCGATGTCGCTATATCTACCCTAAATCCGACTAACTAAACTGGTAGATCGTTCCCACTGGTCAGTGAATACCTGAAAAACCTGGAAAAGTCAGGGAATTTTAATTTCACCTAAAAAGTCAGGGGATAGTCGGGGAAAATTGCTCATTTTGGCTAAAAACCTGGAAAGTCATACAGAATACCTGGAAAATGAACAATTTTTAATGTTTGGGTGTCAATTTTGGCTTTAGTAAGTGGAAAAAAATAGACCATTTATTGAAAATATATGTTCTTAAGAGCAAGAAATATCTGAAAAATGCCGTAAATAGCCTGGAAAAGTCAGGGAATTTTATTTCTGAAATTGAGTGGGAACCCTGTATTTCCTTTCCTTGGCTGTATTTTCTTTCTGCATCTGTCCAAAAGTCTGAAAATTGAATGAGAAAAGCCCTGATATCATATTTAACGATTCTTCACAGTAATTATTTTTGTTTCGGAAGTTATTAAAACAATCCTTTAATTTGCGCTGAAGAATAATTGAAATTTTGAAATATTCTACTTCTTACTCTTTAATAACTGAACCCTTTGGCACCTTAATTCATTCGTGGCTCAATGATACAAGTGGAAACACCTTATTCCCAACCTGCCAGTGACCGCTATTGCCGAAGAACCGAACGCGCCGCGACCGACCGAGCGTAAAAATTTATCAAGATCCAACCGGCATTCCTGACCGGCGTTCTTTTTTTCTCCTCAAGGTCTTCATATTCTGCTCGTAAATCCCCTTCCGCCGAGGTTTCGGTTTTTGCGCCATGCGCCGCCGCCCGGTGTTTGTCAGGAAGTTGTTCTGAGGATGGTTCGTGTTTGGCGAACCTGCTCGCTCTGACACCTGAGCAAACGCGTCGCTTTTTCCAACTAATTAGCGATTTCTGCTGAAAGTGCTTTTATTGGTCATGTGCTCCACTTGTGGTGATTGCCTCTCTCTGTGGTTAAAAGGGATTCCCGTCGATATGGAAAAAGGTGGTCGTAACTTGGGTTCCGTCTCTTTTACTTACTAGAGATTGGAAAACTGGATTCAAATGATGGGAAGAATGAGGAGTTTTTGATGAATCATAAACACGGGAATATTTAAGGGAATGAAGTACAGCGAGTTGAAATTTGTGTCACTTCATGCACATAGAAACTGAAAGAAGAATTTATTTTGCAATAAATGCAGTGAATTGATTTCATAAAATTATTTACTTCATTAATTTAAGACCGGAATAATTTTTATTTCTTTAAAGTGCTTCTTTTGTGCAGTAAGCTTTTAATAAAGACCAATAAATTACATAGTATCATAATCATAACAACTCATCTGATGTTTTTTCTGTCGCACTCCGAATTCCTAATATCTATTTAATATAATTCCTAAATATCTATTGGGTTGTTTGACTATACTGGTTAAATTTTCAATTATTTATTTTTAAAAAGTTCTTAGCTTGAATTGATAAAATGTTTCTAATTTTTTTTTTGTATTGTTTTATGGACTAGGATAATTCATCTTGATAAAAATCCAATTATTTCTCAACTTACACCAACATTTCCCATCACAATTCAGCGTCAAAAAGTTTGGAATCCTTATCCTTAATGTGATATTAATGCTATATATAAAATTAGCTAGAGAACGGGACTGAATTAAATGTGTTTGGTGCTTTTTTATACAAAAAATATCTAATCAAACTATTTGACAGCTTATAGAAACATGTTTCCAAAATGCTTTCCTACTTGTAAAATGCAATTCTTTTTCTTTGGGGAATGGCTTCCCCTCGAATTCTCATAAACCTCGAATTCTCATAGTTTTCCAATTGGGTCGCGTTTCACACTTTCGGCGATTATCACCCTGCAAGGCCAATTCTCAAACTCTCCTCCACACCATCGACTTTTAAAGCCATAATAGCCGAGAATCGATTCCAATTCTCGAGCAGTCCGTCCCAGATAATGGTCACTCCGATTGCGCTCTTGTTTATCATCGTGACGTCACAAGAACCGCTATCGTTTTATGGTGCCCTTTTTTCCCAGCCGCGTGTGCCATTCTTCCCTCACCCACTTCCAGCAACACGAGTCACAGAAGAAACTGCTTTGAATGCACATTACGGGAATCGTTATTAGTTTCCATATTAGTTCGTCTCGACCTGCGGGGCGGTGCGGGTTCACCGTTCCTCGTTGTTGTTGATTACTGCCATGGGTCCATTAAGGAGTGGATGAATCCTTTGTTTTTCCCGCTGCATGAACGGGTCTGGATGATACCCGAATGCACCGGCTTGAGAACTGGATAGTCCTCTTCGACGTCTCACCTGAGTGGCGGCTGCATTATGGATTAGGAAGCCTCCTTCGCCTTTTTTTTTTACTGTTGGGTTTTGGGTGAAAAGCTCGTCGTTGTCTCTTTTTTCCCACTCCCGTTTCTCTTATATTACGTGCCACTGCCGCATTCCTTGCGGCTACCGAGAGGACGAGCGGTGGCAGCAAATAAAAATGAGCCTGTTATGATTCGATAATCTGTGACGGAATGCTTTTGTGAAGAGCTAGCTAGCTGGCTTCTCGACTCTCCTAAACCGTCTTCTGATTCGAGAGGACTTGTTGGTTTTGATCTCTCTGTGTGTGTGTGTGTGGAGCAAGCAGAGACTGATTGACCGGCGAAATAGTGATGTCGGGAGATAGGCTATTGCGATGACATTCCGCGTGCGTGCGATATCATTGGTTATCATCTGCGGCTAATTCAGTTTATGTGTGTGTAGTGAGTTCTGAAGCACGTTTTTCCATCACGAGGAGGAGATTGGCTTTTTGGGCTGGATATACCTTATCTGTGCGGCTTGATGACGACACTGCGGCAAGTGAAACGGAAGAGTATTGGAAAGATACTTGTCTCGTGGGTGGAATATGTAAGTAGGATGCAATTGTTGTTTTTTCTTTCGTGCATTTTGAATTGGCGGTATTAACTTTGCTGTCTTCCTTTGTTAGATCTAATCATTAGCAAACATTCTTTCAGTGCTTTTTTTTTTCGAAAACCTTTCCAAAACATGGTAACTACTAAATGTATTCTGAGCATACATTACTTTAGGCATTATTTTTCTCTATTGGCTGTATTTTAGTAAATGAAATTTATTTCAAATTATCGCCGTTATAAATATAAAAATGTATGAGATATTTTATGTTATATTTTTATTCTTGATGTACCAGGGAGATGTATGGTGGACTTATCTATATCTTGATATAAATTACATTCATATGTCAAATTCTTGTAATTAAATCGAACAACAAAATGTAGATTTCGAAACTTAAACTAACAAAAACAATTTGCTCGTGATTAAACGTTTTTTGTGATTTTAAATTTCATAGTTTTGGGTATGATAGGATTTTTTTATTTACTAAGGATTGTAGTGGAAACGTATATTTCTTATATCAAAGGCTAATCGTTCGTCGATTTGTGCTTTCCCACGAGCTTATCTAATGGTTAACAGCACTAGAAAGCGTACACATTGATTGTTTTTATCAGTCACTTTACATAAACTTTCTTTTCTTTCTTTTCAATTGTTTACATCAGGTTGACCCGTTTTGTTTTTTCACGTAATTGGTCTTTCTATATTCTGGGATTAGCAATGTAATTTCTCATTGCATACCTACTTCCAAGGACAGCAAGTCATTCCAAATCATATTAATATAAATATATGTTAAATAATTTAGCGAATGTGTAATAATTCATTAAAACTAGTTCTTGTTCTATTGATTTCGTGAAGTGAATGCTACATGTTATTAACCAGTTTTATAGAGTTAAAGACACTTTCTTGGATTATTCTCTTTTCTAACTTGCCATTAATGTTAATTTTTACACGCATTTTTTATTAGTGTGCTGAGGTGTTCATTCAATACTCGGTCTCAAATTATTTTCGCGGGTCGTATTTGGTTCTTTCGAATAGTTAATGTTTCTTGAATAATTAGAAAGAAAATTCGTAGGTTTGCTAAATTATTCCGTTTGTTTTCTTTATTCCTTCAATTGTGTTTTAACTGAAACATTTTTTGACTGATTAGTTTAGAATCAAGTAATTTTTTTCAGGGTCACTTCGTTGTACGAAAAAATCAAGTTCTATGTTTAAAAAAGTTAAAAAACATTCTTAATAAAAGTTGCAAATGCTATTATACCTACTTTTCCTTTTATCAATGGAAGAAAAGTCTCTGTTAATGCTGAAATGTTAAACAAAGGCCGTGTAAATTTACTGTTGTTATATTTTGTGGAAAAATGCATTTGATTGATAAAAACTATATTGCATTTGAAATTCAATATTTATACTTTATTTAAATTAATGTAAAAAATTATTACTCATTACTATGGTGAGTCCTGTGAAAAGTTTCCATTACATATTAGAAGGAACTACGATTTTGGAGGATAAAAAATAATCTTGAATGTGCATTTCGTAATAGCATCATAAAAATATATAATACTAGCTGACTTACCCGGCCTTGCACGGGTTGAGTTAATTAATAAATATTTTTTAAAGGTTTTTCAAGTTATATGTCTTCTTTTTCTGGATTATAGCAGCCACTTATCATCCCGTCGTCTTTTTCGTCCCGGTTCCTTATTTTGAAAATAGTATACCCTATCCCGTCCCGCATTTAACTTTGGCTGATACCTTGGTTGTAAAAGAACAATACCATTGAAATCATCAGGTTTATCAAGTTATAAGTATTTTCTTTTTCTGGATTAGCAGTGACTTATCATCCCGTCGTCCCCGTCGTCTTTTTCATCCCGGTTCCTTACTGTGAAAATATACCCTAACTTATCCCGTCCCGCATTTTACTTTGGCTGTTACCTTGGCTGTAAAAGAACAATCCAATTGAAATCATCAGTCTTTTGAAATCTAGAGTTTAAAATCTTAAACAAAATTTCTATTTGTTTCAAAAGTATTTGTGGTGTCCTTTTAAAATTTCCAAAATGATATTAATTTAATCAAAAAATAATCCCTGCGTAATTCAGTCAACAACTCCCGCCGCTAAAGCAACATATTTAACATTACCTAATTTAATTTATATTAAAAAATGATAAAGAATTCTTTTTTCATTTGTATGATCCTACATCTCCAAAAATAAAAACATTTTTATCAAAATAATAAAATGTTAAATCTAATTTTCATTTAGTTATGATAGCCAACCTCTTTTAAAGCTACTTTGAGAAAGTAAAAACGGTTTTCTAGTAATAATAAAAATTTAGTGAATGTAAGTCTAGTAAACCATGCCCCATGAAACAATGAAATAATTTCAGCTATGTTTCTATGGAAACCCTTTATTTTAGCTTTTGCACAAATATATTTATTTTAGAAAAAATTAAAATTACAAATAAAGGAAAATGTTGTTTCAAAATTAATTATTTGAATTTATATGTTTCCTGAGAATAGTTATAATTTTTAAATTGAAATTTACACTGTTTTTCGTCTTAATTTGTTATAAATTATGAAATTTTTGAAATTATATTTTAACAAATGAGGCCAGACGAAAACTCAAGAGAGAAATAAACCTACTGCAATTTATGCATTTCAACAATGCACAATGTTATTTCAATGGGAAAAACGGAGTCGAAAAAGCGCCGAAAAACAGGGAAGGAGTCGTTGGATTTTTAAATCCTTTCTTAGTGCGCGTCGCATAGCATAGAGGAACGTCTCTGTCAAATTTCAAGCCTCTGGGTCCAGTAGTTTCGGAGATTCCGTGTTGAGTGTTTGTCACTTACCAGTGAGTGAGTGAGTCAGTCAGTTAGTCAGTCAGTCAGTGGTATTTGGCTTTTATAGATATAGATAGACGGATCCATTTAATTTGAATATATGTGCCCCTTAAAATCCATCAGTATAAGCTACAAATGAATTGTCTTCCTTTGGTTTATGCTTGGCGACGGAAGGCGATCAAAATGTGTCCCTGTTCACTGTCACTGAATTGAATTGAATAGTAATACGATTTATTCCGTCTCGTTGCCATCACGTTATAAAAATATTCACCGCCAATGATGGAAAGAATATGCTGCTTGTCTGGATTTAGATGGAGAATGAATGCTTCGTTGTTGGCAAATGCGGAAACAGTGAACTTGTTAAGTCAAGTACTCCGGAATAAGCTCAAGTGTGCGTTGAAAGGTACTGGAAAAATGATGGATAAAATCGGAGCCGGTATTATATCCGTTTTGTTTTCATTCGGGACGGCAGTGTGACAGAATGTGGGTTGGAAAACTATTGTTTGACGAGGAAATTCTCTACTCTTTGCCTGATATACTGAGAGATTTTATCGTAGAGGATTTCATTCTGTGCCACGACACTAATTATTTATCTAATTTTGTGTGGTAAGTTTTTTTTTAGTAAACGGTTTTTTATTGTCTTACATTATATAGTGACGAGAAGTGCGTTATGATTTGTTTGTGTGAATCTTTCTTAAATATTCATTTCAGGAGTTGTAAAAACTTCCAACTCTTTTCTACTCTTAAAAAAACTGCACGATGCATTGTTTCATTTCTTTATTTTATCATTTTTAACCTCATGGGTTTGAGTCGTTAGATATGATTTAGTCATGGTTTTATCGTATATTTTGGATACTGATTCTTTTATATATATATCATTTTTAAATTTAAAACATTTAACATCGATAAATTATCTTAGTCATAAAATTGGAGAACCATTCTATTATCTCCAAAATGTTTCTTGAGAGTCCTTTTAAAATTAGTTTGATGTTCAATTAATTTTATTTGTTACATTGTTCATAGAATGTGAGTAACTTAATAATAGTTTTATATCAAGGCACTATGTAAAAGTTATAAATGTATACTCTAATTTGTGAACCAAAGTTACTAAATTTTATATAATAATTTTTATTCAAACAATTATGTTGCTGATGGCATCTATATTTTCATCTTGTGTATAAAATCCATGCTCATTACTTGAGTATAAAAAGCGTGTTGAGTCTAAAAATCTTTAAAGCATACCAAGCATTCTGTTGTTGTTACTTATCTCGGAATTGTCTAGCAAGGCGAGACAATCCCCATGAATTCAAAAATATCTAAAAAGTCTAAAAACCAAGCATTCTAAAATAGCTTAATTGTATTAAATTTATATTTGCAAACGTAGTTTTTTTCTGGTTTAAATGGTTGTTGGCGTTGAAAATCATCTAGGACTGACGAGATGGTATACAAGTTTTATTCCATTTATCTTTGTCTCAGTCAGTGGAAGATGTCATTCCTTTTTGTGTTAGCGTTTTGATCATTCTTTTCCGCATTCCATGTAAGTTTTGTTCTCGGGGTTTTTATCTATCCGCTCTGTCAACAAAACTAATGGTTCCAGTTCTTCTGATAGATTAGTTGTTTTCGTTGATTTTATCGTATTTTGGTAAATAGTTTAAATAGAAAGATTTGTCTGGAGACACAGAATTTTAAAACAAATACCGATCGTTTTTATTTGATTTAAAAAAACACTACAATTTAATTATAAATATTTATACCTTAAATTTAGTGTTATCAGTGTTATCATAAGAATGCAACGATAAAAAATGTTTCTCTACCTTATTCTAAGTTTCTAAAAAATTCTTAATTTGTTTGTGGGATAAAATGTAATGGAATAATCTTGCATAGCATAATTGCATTTAAATATCCTGTATAAATCTGTTTATTACGTAGATTTTCTTGAAATTTTAAGAATTAATACTATGATGGAAAATTCGCTGTTACTATTGATGTGATTTAGCTACCATTTATATCCAACTCAATCATTAAAAAAAACTCAAGTATTTTCTCTGAAACATAATCTGCAATTTCTTATATCCTATTTCTTTATCTTTATTTCAAGAAAACTCTTTATTCTCTATTTGATACCTTAATCACCGGCTTCGTTTGTGATTTGAAGGATAAATATTAAAAAAAGTCTTGTCAAAATAATCTTTTCCATAAAATCAGTTACATTTCTCTGTTAAAAACATTTTTCACGGATGTTCTATGAGTCTTGAATAAGGTAAGCGAATCATGGTAAATTCCTAATGCTTCAATTTTTCAATTTCCTATTAGTAATTATATGGAAGTTTTCAAGTTACGTTGTCCTTCATTAGTTATCCGTTAGGCGTGTCAATAAGACGATGTCGACCAGTGTTTAATTAGAATAACAATCAACTTCAAGGACTTTGACATCCTTCTCCATTTGAATATCGAGAATACTTTAGACATTCTGTTTAAAGCCATTGCTTTATTCATAGTTGCTGTTCAGTTTTTCTTACGATGTCAGTATCTGCTTTGTTCTTCAAAATATGGAAACTTTCATTCTCAAAAAAAGTGAGTTTAATAAGTACCAAACGTTCGATTCTTCTTATTTATCTTACCTTTTTGTCTACTTAAGGACTGGCTTAGTTTTTAAATAGATTAAATTTCGTTAGCTGTTAAATGATTTCGCCTAATTTTTGCTGTACAAAGGAAATTTCGCTGTGATACAAAACTCATGATTGCAAAGTAAATTAGTTAAATGCGATTATTCCATTGTTGTTAGATTTGGTTATTATACCCTCAATAAATACTATCCATTTTAAATTTTCGTTCATTTTTTAAATCAGCATTAGTTGAAATTTAATTAACTTTATCTGAATTTCAAGAGGAAACATTTTTTGGTTACCAAAAGTATTTAATGAAACAAAAATTTTCATAAAAAATTATAAAATCTTGAAAAATTGAAATATTGGGCTAAAAATCGAAGGCTTTGCGAATCGTTGATACATTTATTATTGATTCTGATTATATTTCCATATTTGAGTCGATTAATCAAATCTGTGACATTCTAATTGATTTTAACCAATTTAGGCTATTACATTGATTGTGCCATCTATTTTTCTTAGATTACAGTGATGTCTCGAGCTAGGGTTTGAAAAATTTATGACGTCAGGTATCAGTAGAAACGTGTAACAGGAACTGCTGTGGGTCAAAACCCTAAATTTTATACGACACTAAAAAGGCGACCTTTATCCCTGTTTATGCATTCAATCATAAAAACAATATCACAACCCTCGACCCATAGAGCCTCGACCTAGTGTTCCATTATTTCTTACATTCAGTGTACATCTCTTTTTAAGCATCTCTTTAGCTTTCCATTTCTTTTCTTTCGGACGTTTTATGAATCCAAAGCAGCTAGATCCGTTTTATTTTAAACAGATCCTTGCCCAGAACGGTTCAGTGATGATACCGAAACCGTGGAAGTTCAACTCTATGGGAAGTTCAGTGACTTTTAATAATTCGGTATTCAGAGTGCGATGGAATTTTAAAAGACCGTTTTAACCTTTTGTTGGCTTCAAGCATTGCTCGGTTTGTTTGCAAAAGCAATGAAGCGAGAGTTAACTGACTGGCGTATTTGAGTTCATCTCCTTTTACTTTTGTGTTACGCGTTGTTGCTTTTGACTTTCATTCCACATTTATCGTTTTAATTGTTACTGTCGGAGTTTTTTGTATAGTATTCTCTATCTGCTTTTTGCAAATGTATTTGCTAATCACTTATTTGTGACTGTTTTAATTGACTTGGAATTGAACGCTTTCTTTCATTGAAGTGATCCAGAGTGTGTTAGATAAATGTTGTCAAATTGAATTTAAAAGGATATTTTCGGTAGGGGGTGTTTAAAATGCATTGTTTAACTTAGATACATGCTCTTTTAGAACCTGGCACACAAGTATGGTGGTCTCTTTGAAAAACAATATTGCCCAACGAGTCAAAACTTTGTAAAATATCAAAAAGTTTTGCAGTTTTGCACGACAGTATTTTTTATCATTGATTTGGTAAATTACCGTGTAGTATTTTCTTTATCTCCAAGTCAAAAAGACATTGAAAAAAGTGTCGATCAGTCGCGTCAAATGTCAAAACAACAGAATATCACGGGGGAAATATTTTAAATGAAAAAGTTTTCGAGATTTTAGAGTAAAGAATATCACTGTTTATGGAATGTTTCAGATTATTTATATTAATGAGTTGCATCGATTGTCATATTGGTTATACTGCTCTTGATAACCATTGCTTGATAACCTGATTGATCTTGATAACCTGCTCTTGATTGGCATTTTTATATTAGTATTTTATATGTCTTAACTTTACCTTCAGTCTATTTCAGTGTAAAAAAAAGAATGTTTTAAATTGTAATTTTAGTGAATGAAACACAAATTTAAGACATCATCATATTGACCAACAAGCATTAATGTTCTACTGGTAATAGTACAGTGGAAGCTCTTATAGCGTAATTAATCCGTACCGAGTTTTTTGTCGCTATAAGAGCAAACTTCGAGTGATACACTCGAGTGTAGAATATCACTCGTTTAAAAGCAATAAACTCGTTAAGCTAAACTATCAATTTTGATGCTTTTCGGGAAAGTGGACTCGATTCCCTCAATGATGTATTTTTAGTAGACTAATTTATAAAGTCGGGAGGAAATCTCAACCTGAAAACGATATCATTGGGATTTAGAACACAGTTCGAATCATCCAATTGTTCTTTCCTCACTTTAAACAATTATTTCTTATCTTATGAAGTCTTGATACTTCCAATTTCATGTTATATTACCTTATTTTTTGCTTTTATTTTAATTTTATATAAAGTTTAAGATCAATATTTTACAGAGTATAAATATTTGCTTTTTAAATTTTGATTTTGGTATTAATTTATTGCATAGCTTAGCTTCCTTAGAAAGGTCTGATGCTTAACAAAATTTATTACATCAATTTCACCTGCATCTGCATGCAATTTGAAAAATTTATGTCTTAAATATAAGTCAAAAAATTGGAAATGAAGAAAGATAAATGAATACGCTAATAAATTTAAATTCTGAAATCAACAAGGTTTCGTTTGGGATTGTAGCCGGTTACCCCGGGCGAAAGCAAGCGAGAAAAAGATGCGATCGTTACATGGTGCTGTTTGTCATACTCTGATATTTGTTCATTGGCTAATTCTAGTGTGACGCACACAAACCGATCCAGAAAAGTATTCGATAAGCTGAATCGATTCGAAGATTAGTCTTTATAAGAGCACAAAAGTGCTCTTATAGATAGAGACTAATTTTTGGGTCTTTATAAGAGAGTATTTTTATAAGAGCAGGTCGCTATAAGAGCTTCCACTGTATACTGTTTTCACTTGCATTTTTAATGTATTGCTTCTATTCTTCTACTGCCGGAAGACAGACAACATGTGTTATATTTCAAAGCCACTCAGAGGCTCACTTTGCATCCATCATCTTTCTTTCGCATTGCATCTGTCTCTTCCAGGATAACAATGCTACAATGGGATAATGGCACACTTCGTTGCGGCTTGTTCTCTGATACCTTTGCATTAAAAGCACTCGCATAGCTCAGTTGAGTATTATTCATTTCGAAATTGCCTTTGCCGAAATTTATATATCCTATAGGATAAAATATAAAATACATCCGATTCTTCACTAGGTTCTAATATTTATGTGAAATAAGAGTTTTAGAACCTAAAATTTCAACATGTCAAAATATTGTCTTATTATTCTGGTGCGGGATTTTGAAAGCTGATTTTCATCTTAGTGAATAAATAATTGCCAAAATTGTATTATCCGAAAATTAGCCGTAATTTGAATTATGCAGTTTTTGAATAGAAGTTGGAAGATGCTAATATAATAAGTACTCATACATAATAGAACTATTTGATTGGCCTGTTTGTGTGTGTGTGTGATCGATTTTTATAAAATTGTGATGGGTAATCAAATTAAGGTGTACCTAAAAATAACACTATTTTCCTTTACTAAAAATGTTTAATAGTTCAAATAAAATAAGTAAGCTTCACTCGATACTCAAAGAACCCATGTCGGATACTACATGTGCCTCTTTATTAGAAATTAAAATTTCAACACTTAAATTACCATTTTGCTTTTTTCCCTATTTTCTATTGATAAATGTTACGTTTGTCCTTTGAATTCTACTGCGTGAATTATACAAACAGTTGCCGGCGGTCTGGATTTGTGGTTTGAGTGGGGCGTGTAGGGTTCGAATCCTGTTTGAGGGAGTGTTGAGATAGATGAATATGGTCCCCCTATAAAACAGGGTTGTGCGAGCGAGGGTGAGACGTTGGCTACAGCACCTCACCTCCGTGGCTTTGGTCCACAAGTGTAATCCTTGGTCTTGGTAAAGTAGGTAACGGCATGTTATTATGGAACAAAAAAATTAATCTCAATGAACGTAAAATTAGTCGTTTTAACACGTTTTATGTATTTTCAATGATGGGGAATGCTAAGGAATCAAACAGTACTAAAACTAAAAGAAACAAAAATATTAATAAATCCGGACAGATACTCAAATGCCGACGTAACATGATATCACTTGTATCAACTTAGTGTCGTTTTTTCATATTACATAACTGCATCTGTATGTTTTCCTTACTAGCCCTCTTCGACTTTTTTCTTTGCCTCATAGATGTGTCGTTGAATTACCAAAAGAAAGTTTGATTTATTATCATAATTTGATACTTAGACACCTGTTACTTCGTCTTTATGCTCAGTGAAACCTTTTCCCGTTCATGTTACGTTTAGTTAAACGCGTCCCTTTCTTATTTCAGGCGGAAGCCAGGCTTGTGGCTAGGCGGCAGGCTAGGGCAGAAGCCAGGGAAATCCGAATGCGGGAGATCGAAAAACAGAGAGAGGTATGTTATTCTCCTTTCTTACTAATCAAATCTAACAGAAAAAGATTCATAGTAAGCAGACATCATTGCTCATATAATGTAATTTTACTTATTTTTATCATTGTTTGATCCTTACTATAACATCTTTTAATGAGAATATGTTTTTATTTGCTTATCTGTTGGATTCATACTATTTAGAGGTAAGTAAAAACTCCTTGATGCGCTTCACGCAATCGATCTTAGAATGCATCCAAACATTGGGAGTAAAACTTTAATTTGATTTGAGCTCATTTGTAAATGGTAGTCGGGTATCATTAACTTATGTTGTAAGGTGTAAATCTTATATTTAAATAATGTTTTTGTAGTTACTAATTTGTTTATCTGCTGCATATTTTTTGTTAAATATGTCTTGCTATAATGTTTCACACAACTGGACCTTAAAATATTTTAATTAACTAATTTTAGCCTCGATTTTGTTTTAATTCTTCATGTAAATGAATTTTTTATTGAAATAGTCCTGTAATAAGATCACAAAATGGATGCTCTGTATAGGACCATTCGTTGCATGTAATTATGTTTTCATTTTTCAGGCTGAGGATCACACAGATAATCAATATGACGACCATCTCACTGTTGAACCCACTAGACCTCCCAGAGGAATCAAAAGTGAAAATAGAGAGGTATTATGTTTGTTTTACCTTCCGAAGACCGAAATAATCCTGTAAATGCATTTCTTCCTTAAAAACTAGTGAACCAATTTGCATTTAGCAAAAAAAGTATGTTGCAAAATTTTACAGCAATTAACTCAGATTCTCACGTTTCTTTATTTATTTGTAACTTTTATCGTCACTTTCACACTTTTTATCTAGGTTTCTTCTACATATTACTTATTCAGAGGGAAGGGGTGTAACCAGACTTTTGTTTGGGGAGAGGGTTGATTCACCATTATCTGTATTAAGATACCCCCTTAATGAGTACTTTTATACAATAAGTATTAGATCACTTACAGGTAGAATTTGAATCTTAGTGCCCTTTCTTTAACTTAAAAAATGATTATGTAACTTGATATAGGTTCACATGTGGTGGTCTAGTATTTCCCATTTCCCCAGTCTTTCTTATTTTTTTTTCTGAATTTTATCATTTTTATGCTGAATGTATCACATTTTCTATCCTAGCGAGCTCCATCATATGCTTCAATTGCCTCCTGCGATTCTCGCAGAAGTAGTGAGGAATTTCCTGAAACCATTGGAAGTAAAGAATACAAAGTGAGTTATAAAAATGAATGGGGGAAATTTCAACGAGATTTTCAATTATTATCACTAATTTTCCTATTATTTAACACAGCTTCTCACTAATCAAGTCTCAGAGCTGGAAGAGAAGTTTAGGAAAGCTATGATAACGGCCGCTCAGTTGGATAATGAGAAAACCACGTTATCCTACCAAGTTGACACACTGAAGGATGAGCTTCTAGAACTAGAGGAAATGTATCTAGCTGTACAAAAAGATTACAAAATAGTTAATCGAGTAAGTTTTATTAATTATGATAAAGTTAAAAATCTGGTGTTTACTGCCTTGAGTTTTGAAAACATTAGTTTTAAGTTGCTGAATATTTGATGTTTGACTACCGATTATTAAAGTTTTTTATTTGATCTTTAGGCTCATGAATTGATGACAAACGATTTCAAAGACATAAGTCGACACAATGAGCTTTTAAAAGAGTGCATCAGGCTCAGAGATGAACTAATAGCGGTATATATTCCTCTTATCATAAAAAACTTTGTATAAATACGAATTTTTGTCATTTATGCATTTGATGTTGAAATTTTTAAACACTTCTCTACTTCTCTTGCTTTTTCAAATATTAGCAGAGTAACTAATATCAACCTATTTAGAAGTAATGACTCACCTTCAACATATTGTTTTGAACGAATCCAAAACTTGTTAGATACTTAAACTCAATGAAGTGTTCAAATGAAAAGGATCATAATATTCAAAATATAATTTCTTTTGTATAAAATTGATCCTTTGCATATGATAAATTTTAGATAGTGGTATTATATTTATGGGTTGTGGTACAAGGCGTTTTAACAAGCCTGCCCAAACTCTGCACAGTCATTCCTTGCCATGGAGTAAATAAAAAATGGCCTAGGAATATACCTCTACAGCTAACCCATAGTTTTCTAGAAAATCGCGATGAAAATTTTCTTGTGTTTGCATATATCTCCTTTTGTATTTTTTTAGGAACATGGTCTTGTCTTAGTTGGAGGAGAAGAGGAAGAAGTGTCTGATGAAGAAGATGAGGCAGTGAAATCTGATACTAAAAAATCTGATTCTGAAAGGCAGAAGAGGATAGCTAAAATGGCATTAGTTTCTCAATCTGGGGCTGATATACTTAAGAATGCTGGATCAGGCACACTAGGTAGGTGATTGGTATGCTTTTTACTTAGAAATTAAAAATGTTTCCTTTTCAGTTTTGAAGCAGATGAAATTCATGCAGTTCTATCAAAGAGAATTAACTGACTGTAAAAAGGTTTTAAACAATAAATTGTAATTTACTCCATGTTTTCTTTTTAGATGTTCGATTGAAGAAGCTGGCTGAAGAAAAACAGGATCTCTTAGATGAGGTATATTCAGAGTTAAATAATGCTGCATTTGTGTAACTAATATTTTAATATACTTATGAAATGGTGGGGTTTTCTTTAGTTTTAAGAATTAACGATGCTTGTCTTTTTATTTGATATTTTTCTCAAATAAATAACTCAAGTTTGGAAGTTTTCAATCTTCTAACTGATGTTTTAACTAAAGCACTGATGAATCTCTTATTTAACCCAGTTACCGTTATCTTTATAGATATACAGATTGAGATTAGACTTAGAAGAAGAAAGACAAAAAGCTTATAAACTTGATCAATTATCTTTGATGAGAACCGGTTCTAATGGTCCTGAAATCAAGCTCATGGAAGTTCAGAGTAAGTTTAAAGTGTTATCATGTATATCTTTAATATTTTTCTAACTACCATGACCAAACATTTAGACTACTACATTACATGTAAAGGGTTATCTACAGGGTGTTGCAACAATTTCATCCAAACGCTGCACAGAAAGATTCCTTGCCTTGCAAGGAGTAAATAAAGGGTTCAGCATAGGGCTACTGAAATGGTCAAGGGTATTTCTTCCAGTTTAAATTATGATGAGTTCTTAAAGAAGTTAAAAAATGTTCACACTAGAGAAAAGTGCTAGGGGATTTGATTATGCTTTGTAAAATGATAAAGCAAGGAGACAGAGGGTTTGAGTTTCAGTATGGATAATAGAACGAGGGCTCACAGATTCAAATTATGTAAGGCAAATTTTAGTTGGGAAAGCTGAAAACATTTTTAACTGGGTTGTACATAAATGGGATGGGTTGCTAGAAATGATAGTTAGTTCCATTGGAGTGAACGAGTTTAAGAAATAAATTGTCAAATACTGGGAATCCGTTAGTTTAAGTTAAATGGGCCAACCTTGCTGGGCTTCACACTTGTAGTTGTTTGTCAGTAATTGTATAAAATTTCCTCAAAGAACCAAACCTCTTTGAGGACTTTTATTTTTCAAGAAATGGGATGTCATATCCAATAAAAACGTAATTACTTATTTCATGCAATGGATATTTTTACCTTCTCGGTGTAAAAACATATCCAAATAACATGTTCATTTTTCCACAAAAACTGTAGGTTGTAGAGATATAGTTCTTTGGACATTTTTTTATCTACTCCAATGCAAATAATCTGACTGTTTAGTGTTTGGGTGGACTTGTTAAAAAACCCAATATATTTTTATATTCCTTCATGATAATAATGAGTTAAATGTGATTCCCATGAGTCCTTCATGAGATTTACCTTGTATTTTTAAGTTTTAGTTCTTAAAACTAAATGAAATTTTTTTTCAAAGGATTGAGCTGAAAATCTCTTGCTGATATTGTGTTTATTTTATTACTAATTTGGGACACATTAATTTCAGGAGAAGCAAACAAACAAGTCAATGACTACAAATATCGCTTGAAGAAAGCAGAACAAGAAATTACAACATTACAAAGTAGTGTAAGTAGAAAATCTTGGTACCACAAAAGTAAATTCTTGTAATCTTCTTTGCAATATAATTTTTATGTCTTTTAAAAGTACAAGGAAATTTAAAGAGTATGGTTAATGTCAGTAAACATTTTAAAAGCTATATGTGTTTAACATTTCTTTAAGCATTGTCATAATGTTTTTTAAAAAAAGTTGCTTTTTATTTGTTTTAAAATATTTACTAGCATCACACACAGCAAGAAAGTTGAATTATTTTAACTTTCTTAGTGCAATCAACAACAATTTCTATGGAAATTGGAACTAATATTCTGTTCAATAAACTAAAAGGGAATTCTGTTCAGCAAATGTCTAACAGTTCTATAAACTAAAAAGGACTCACTTTCCATTTTTTTATCATGCAAAAAAAATATTAAATTAATGGCTTTATTTCTTTTTCCTCAGGCATCTAGGTTAGAAGGTCAGATGCAAAGATATAAATCCCAAGCTGAAAGTTCTGAAACTACAGAAGATGAACTGAAAGCTGAAAAGAGGAAACTACAGAGAGAGGTATTTATAATTATATGGATTATCGTAGCTTTAACATTACAAAGAATGGTTAGAATTTCAAAACAGGACCTCTATTTATCTAACAGAGCAGTTAGAAGATGGCCCAGCCATGTAGGTCTAAGGGGGGGAAATTATTTAAATAAGTCAAATTTTACAGTAATAAAATTAAGTTAAATTTGAAAACATTTTTCTTGATAAACAGTTTAGAACTGACTTTATCCGAAAAGTTTGTAAACAGGTTTAAAAGGTTATATAAAAGTTTACTGGAGAATAGGATGTTAAGAGTATGTTTTCAAAATATCCAAACCTTAATATTACCTTACAAATGAAAGTTTGGTTATTATTCTTAATTAATACACTGAATGTGAAGATAAATAATGTGAAAAAATTTTTAAATGTGGTTTTCTTTGTTCAATCAGCATAGTTTAAATAAATTACGAGTGGGAAAAAAAGCAAATGGGTACACCTTCAGCTATAAAGTTTGAAAAGTACAGTTGTAACCTAATATATCATATTTTTCTCTTTTCTTGCAGTTAAGAGAAAGTCAGGCAAGGGTTGAAGAGCTGGAAACTGCTAACACACATTTGCAGAAGCGTATTGATAAACTAAAAACTGTAAAAAGTGTTCTCATAAAAACTTGAGTAGTACTCAAAAGACTCACTGCTTAAGATAGTGCCAATCAAAAATAAATCAAGATCATTTTACTCTTGCTGATAGAACTGTTCTTTAATGGACATGGACTAGTGTAGATGTTTTCCAAATGATTTAGAAAGAGTGTGATAACCCTTACATTTGCT
The DNA here is from genome assembly GCA_963680715.1 of Tetragnatha montana. Taxonomy (NCBI): domain Eukaryota; kingdom Metazoa; phylum Arthropoda; class Arachnida; order Araneae; family Tetragnathidae; genus Tetragnatha; species Tetragnatha montana. The sequence continues at coordinate 26,461,643 of OY796681.1, forward strand.
TGGGAAATTCTAATTTGTGCCTTTTTTACATGTGATATGCAATTAGCACTGTTTAAAATAAACTATTTGCTGTGCATATGGTGCTAATTTTATCAATTCATATGAAATAATTCCCTTATCTACTTGTAAATATTGTTTTAATACTTATGGATTTGTTTGATGCTAATTTACTTATTAAAGATTTGATTTATTATTCCTGATTTTTGACTTGCCATACATTACTCCTTGTGCAAGCCAGAAATTTATCCATTAAAATAATTCCATATTTTTTTTTAATATGGATGTTAAACTCAATTTTCTTGCTAAACAAAAATCAAAATTTCCCTTCTAAAAAAAGAATCCTTTTAAAATTGTTGAATGTTTTGTTGTAGTGTTTCTAATGTAATAGGCTTACACAGAACAGTTGTTTATTAAGTATTGTATGGCTGATGGATTCTTTAAAAAGCAAAAGAAAATGAATTATAAAATGTTGTGTAACTGTAATGTTTAAGATCTTACTCCATCATTATTAAAATTTAAGGATTAGCAAAAAAGTACCTGTTTTTTAACACATTAAAGTTTTATTAGAAATTTGGCCCTTTTCAAAACAAAAAATATATTTTCTAGTCATGTGTTCTAAGATGAGATAAGGATTAATGTCTAAAATAACTTAAGGATAAAACTTGCCTCAGCTTTTGGATCAGTCAGAGTGAATGTAGTATGCTTATGATGAGGTTGGTTTTTGATTTAACCAGTCTTATCCTCGCTGTATTTATTTACTCTGCCCTCAAATGAAAGTTCAAAAGTTTAAAAAAATTGTTTTGTTGCATGAGCTGATCTGATTATAGAATAAGGTTTATTAGGTTTAAGGATTATAGAATAAGAACTGGTTTACATTATGAAAATGTTGCCTTTGAGTCTAGTCAAAAATAGTAACATATTTCTGCATGAACTTAAAAACCTGGTTAATAATCATAATTTCTTTAAAATCTGATAGGCCCTTGTTATGATAAATATTCTCATGTTCCTAAAATACCTTCAATGGAAAAAAAAATACTTGAAATTTATATGTTGTTATCATCCCCAATAAGACTATTTGCTGTTATGTAAATTTGAAATGTTACTGTTGATACAATATGTGTAGGTTTTTTTACTAAGGAGTTGATCCGTCAGAGATGTGAAATATAAGGAATGTTTATGCAACAGTTCATGTTTAAAATAAATTAATTTGTTTTTAACTTGCAAGTCTACCATTTGTTGTATAACTTTTTAAGTATAATAAAGCCTCATTTGCTTTACCAAATTGGTTTTTCTTTTTCAGGTATCCTACTATATTTCTGAAAGCACTTAATCGAAAGGTTATAATTTTTTCAGGAATTTCTTATTTGTAATCTAAGATTTAAGTGATAAAAGTTGGTGAACCAAAGTTTTGAAACCAAATTAATGAGATTCTCCAATTATTTTTGGTTAAAAGGTTTAAGTCTATGCTTTTCTCTGTACGAAAAGATGTCTTTACAAGACCAAAGATCCATTTTGGGATAAAGTTTAAATCATCTTATTCATTAATTCAAGTTCTCATCTTTGTTATTTGAAGAAATGTTTTTAAATATATTAAAAGCATGTTAGTCACAGCCATAGAGTACTAGAACAGAGAGTCAACAGCCATAGGTGGTAATGGAAATCGAAAAAGCATGAAATATTGTATAAGTTAGGGGCTATTTTGGTGCTGGGATCGCTTCACGTCACAAGAGGCAGAGAAAAAGCTTGATCCTTCAATAGCCCTCTGAAAGGACAGAGTAAATGAACACATCACAGCTTTGACCACCAAAATGTACTGTACTACCTCTCTGTCAATTATTGAATTTCCCAAGCTGCCCTCTACCTTATACGGAAATTTGAAAATAGCCTTGTGGACCCTTTGTTAGGGTATTTCTCTGTGGTCACACCAAGAATAAATTTAAGAATCTCAACAAAACTCTTAAATATGTTTTAAAAGCCTGTGAATCAGACTTGGATAAAGCAAAAAAAACTCTCTGAACACAAAATTTTCTTTAAATATTTTCTGCAGATGAAAACAATGCCCTAAGTCCCTTAAATTGTGACTTAATGCACATTTAGTCACATTATTTCCTTAGGTACTGTGATAATGTTTCTTAAGCTACAACAGTAAGAAAAAAATCAATTTATTAATCAAAAACTTAAATTATTTAAAGGGATTTTCTGCAAAATCCTAAAATTTTCCTCACTTGACATGCACATCTATATTATTATCCAAGTATGCTGAGAATCTAATAAAAAATCACATTAATATCAAACAGAATATGAAGATTAGTATCAGAGATTAGCAACTGGAAAACGTTATTGTTTTACAAGAGCTCAATTAAAACATTTAGCATTTTCATTGACAGTGTAAACCCCTGTAATATTAACAGATTAGATGTAAAAGAAAATAACACTTTATTTGAATACAATTCACTAAAGTTATATACAAAATTCATTCATATTATGTCTTCAGGATTCCAACAAAAATGCTTATGCTTATCCAGATTGTCCAGTCTTTGGAGTTGATCAGGGGTCAATGCAAAATCAAAAATATCCAAGTTTTCTTTCAATCTTCCCAAGTTTGAAGTTTTAGGAATGACACCTTAAATATTAAATACATATATACAGTATTTAATATTGATATTTGTTTTAAATACCTTAGTGAATTTATTAAATCTTAATAGTTTTTAGACTTAATTTTGTTCCAATTGGTTATACCTTAATGTGGATAACTAGTTTTTAAACTTTAATATCTACAAAATATGTACAGAATTATACTACCCTTCATTGGTACTTTTGCTTATTTATAAACAAGGAAAGAAAGTTTATATCATTTTGAATTTTGATCATAAAGGAATGGATGAAAACCCAAGCATTAAAAGTGGCAATTCACTTTTGCAATGTTTTTATTGCAATAAGCCAAACACAGATAATAAGGTTCGATTTGATAACTCATACACAAAAGATTTTCTGCATTGTAACTTGTAACCCCTAGGCTTTTCACCCACTCAAATATCATCTTATATAAATCATGAGCAAAATAGCCTAAAATACTTACTCATCCCATGCTCAATAGCCCACCGTAGTAAAACTTGGGCACTAGTTTTATTATGATATTGAGCTATTCTCATAACAGTGGGATCATTCATCAACTAGAATATAAATTTTTTAATAATAAAAATTTTTTGTAAAAGCTTACACCATTTTTTATATTCAAAAATATTGCAGCAATGTTTCCCTAGGTCATTTTACATTTACTTTAACAAGTCCATTTAAAAATTGACTCATGTTATACTACTTACCTGCACAATTAAAATTTATTTTACAGACTACAAGAAACTCTGTCTTTAACCAACATGTATTTCCTGTAACTAAGATTATTTGATGTCAGCTAAACATCTTGCTAAAATTAGGTTCAAGTTTATTCTACACAGGCTGGTTATAAAATAACATACCTACTCTACTTTAAAATTCTCTACAGATGAAACTACAGGGTAAAATATTTGAAATTTTAAAAAGGGCATTTTTATAGGATGGAAATTTTTTTAAACAAAAAAAAATTAGTAAATCAATTAATTTACTTAAATTTTTGCTTTGGACCATCATCAAAAGTCCAGAAGGTAAATGTTTATTAAAACTATCATATCAGAAGAAAGAAAGAAAGAAATTATAATATAACTATCCCTATCAACAAAATTGCGCATTTTCTTAGGGATAGTTATAATTTTTTTTCACAAGTGTCTGATTTGATAGCTTGAATAATTTTTAATTAATTAATTTTTTAAAATAATTATTCATGGAATAAAACAAACAAAACACACACACTAAAAAAATAGGGAAGAAATATTAAAGTGGTATTGATTACTCAGTGGTCAACGCAGTGACCCATACATATGAGCAACTATTGATTGATGGGTAGAAAATAAAATTATTTTAAATAATAATAATTAATTAAAAAAACAATACAATGAAATACAAGTGAACTACTGCAAGGTGAGCTTCAGTTTATAGGTTTAGATAAAAAATAGCGTTTGTGGTAAAAAAAAAAAAAAAGAAATATTCTATATTATTATTGTCATAACATAAGTTTCAGTTTTTTAATTTTCATAGGGGATTTTTCTAATTTTAAGTGTTTGGGTAGAGTATTAAAGAATTTTAGTGATAAATAAACAAAATTTTTATGAGATTTATTTCTTATTTATGCACGTAATATGTTGTTGTTGTTGTTGTTACTTATTCTCCCTGATCTAGATAAAAATTAGACTAGACCAGGTCCAAAAGATTCCACACCCTCAAAAAGTCCATGACCTGGACTGGATTCTCTTTTAAATCAGCCTTATCCAGCCCGAAGCAAGCAACAAGATGACTAGGGATAATATAGGTTTTTTGATCGTAAATTATAACTAATGTTTCTTAATTCAGAGCTATTGTCATATCTAACAAAGTAAATTATGGTTTTAAAGAAAAAAAGATGGTGAATTGACAAAATATTCAATTTTTGGTATAAATCAATTATTGTTGTCTGGTTATTACAACTTAAGAACTTAGTAATTTTGTTTTGAATTTTTATAACCGGATTAATGTTTATAATGTTATGGAACCCTTTTTTTGGCACCCGAAGAGGATCGCTTCTTATACTCTCCAGTATACTATAAAAAGACAAAAGAATTTCGGGGGATGAGTGAATCCCCTAACAACCCCCTTGGATAAAGCCCTAATTTAATGTAAACTTCAATGATGTAAAATGATATTTAAAGAGTAGTAGTTTTAAATTTGCATATTTTCATGTAAATTTAAAGAAAACTATTTTTTTAATTACAATAAAGTGTTACATTTAACCCTTTCAGTCCCAAATTTTTATTTTTCATCCAAAAAACTCTGAAATCTATAAATAAACTCATTTTGCCTTCCTAATAACAGGGTAAGAAGAAAAAAAAAAGGCGGCTGGAGTGGATTCAAAATTCAAGGACTTTCAAGGACCTAGGCCATTTTTCAAGGACTTTCAAGGACCTAATTTTAGCAGAAAAAAATTCAAGGACTTTTAAGGACCTTCAAGGACCGTGGGAACCCTGTAACAAAAATGCTTTTTCGAAATAACAAGGTTTTCGAGATAACGAATTTCAAAATATCAAGGATATATTGTAAACAGATATGCTCTATTTTTAAGATAAAATCAGTCATTTTCTATAACATAATTTGTCGATGGGGGTAAAATATTTTTCGAAATAAGGAATTTTTGTTATAACGAATTTTGAGATATCGAGAGTATAACAAAGTTATCTTGTTTTTTTATTTCTATGGTTACATTTAACTAATATATAAAGTAATTTATCAGAAATATAGCTTTATATTTGATTTATAGCATTTTTTAACATATTATCTACAGGAAAGCAAGGGATTTTGATTGACTCCCAATGATGCCTTTTGGAATCATGACTTCTCAATAAATTCTAAAACCAAAAAAATTTTTAGAGGAATATTATTTTAAAAGATCAATATACTCTTTACAATCATTAATTTACAAAATAAAACAGTATTCTTTTACTTTAATTTATTTAAATAGCTTCAAAATTAAAATTATTTTATACACAGATTTAGCAAAAAAAATTTTTTTTTCAAAAAGCTCCATTTTGATCATTTGATCCCCCTGCAATTCTAGCACTGGTTATAACACCTGCTTGAAATATTCAATAAAAAATCGTATTAAAAGCTCCAATTCATAAAAATCAATTTAAAAACATAAATAGCCATGATACTCACTTCTTGACACCCTGCCCTTGAGCCAATTGATGAATATGCTTGAACATGGATACCATTGGACTCACAAAATTCCCTGAGTGATGTTTGGGTGAGATATGGATGAACTTCTACCTAATGTAAGATAGATATGTCATTGTAAGATAAAATTTTCCACACAAGACTTACAATTAAATGATATTCCTAAAATAAAAAAAAAAGTCTAACCTTCTTTGGAGTATCTAAATTTCCTAATTAATATTATTCATGGCTTGTGAGAAATAGAAAATACTAACTTTAGCTAAGTCTAAACATTTCCTGCATTGTGTCTTGTAATGTAATGTTCACTATGGCAGTTTAAACCCACTTTCATATACTGCCAGTGGCGGATCCACGGGGGGGTGATTGGGGTGATCACCCCCCCAACAAAGTGACCTCACCGAATTTCCGGCCGAAAATCACATCCCCGATAAAATAGCGATAAACTTGACTTGTGAATAATCTCTACTGAGAAACCGCTGTCACCGTCTGAGCGAGTATTTTTTCCGGTTTCTCGCAGTGCCCCTTTTCGGCAATAGTAGCAACTTGTTAAATGATAACTTCAATGCATCGACCACTTTTCAGAGGAGCTCCCTTCCCGAGCCCTGATAAGAGGGTTGACAGAGGGTCCGCGTTAATGACCACTTTTTCCTCTCGTGGGGTTCGGTACTCTTTGGTCACCGGAAATTTCAGCCGGTGTTAAAGAAATCTGTATCGGGGTGAATTGGACCTCATATTGGGGCTGATTACTGGTATAATTGCACACAAAAACCAGAGCGGGCGGCTTGTTTGTATATTTTCTAATCTCACTGTTTTTCAACATCTATTTAAGGGCCAATCAAAGCTTTTTCAGAGCGATTGGCAATCCCACATTGGGAGGGGATAACAGCTATTTGTTGGCAGTGGGATAGTCAAAACTTGTGGGCAGAGCATGTCGTACATATGCCAAGCTGTACTAGTAAAAAATTTAGTTGATTTTCTTTCCAACGTTTGACTTGCCTCGTTTTTTTACACTGAATTGCTGTTTTATTAAAACTTGGCGTTTTACTATCACAAAAAATGGATTCCGGAAATAGTGAACATGGTCATGCTCAGAAACGAACAGTAGAACTCAGCTTTCGTTTTTTAAGAAAAAGCCAAGAAATGATGTTTTTGAAGATAAAGTTGAGGTATTTTTGCCAATTTCTGCAACTTTTCTTTTCTTTAAACTATGTTTCGATGTTTCATAATTTTTTAAACTCAAGTATATCACTGTATCAATTATAATGAGAAATTGCTATTTTAAATTTTCTTCTTGGTTGCTAAATTTGGAATACATATACAAAAGAAAATTGTTTTTATCATTTAGTAATAGATTTAATATTTTTTATGTACATTTATTAAGTTTTTATTATTATTTTGAGAACTTAACAGGGCAGCTTTCAATGTCATTATTACTTATCATTTCAAGGTTCTAATGATTTAATCCAGTTTACTAAATTTCTAAATTGTGAAAAAGCTAAAAGAAATAATTATAAACAGCAAAAAGGCATTCGTGGCTTTGCGGTAATTTTACTTTTAGTGACTTTTCTGTTTCTCTAATTTTTCTTTATTTTGGTCTGTCTTGTTATATATTAGTGTATACTTTATGCATTTAAGTAGAAGTTCCATTTTAAAAAGGGAAAATGAATTATTTTAATCATGCATTTAATGGTTTACAATTAAATCAGTAGAAAGTGGAACTTTCCACCAAATATATTTTATGTGTCTTCCTCTTACGAATTGAATGTAAAAGTGAAAATTGATTGTAATGTCGAATGCGCATATAGGTAAAATCACCCCCCCCCCAAACCAAGTCTCTGGATCCGCCACTGTATACTGCATTAGTAATAATTTGTTTAATTTTCCCAAGTCTTTTAAAAATCAATATTATGAATTAGTTGAGACAAAAAACTCATCCATTTGAGTAAAAAAAATACTAGAAACAAGACAAGTGAGGACTTTTGAAAGTATTCTACCTAAAAATACAAAGATAAAATATAAAAGTGAGTAAATTATCAGACTCAAAGGAAAAAAAACTTGATAAAAAGTCCTTCAGAGGTTAAAGAAAAGGTGGGGGTAGGTTTATATAACGTCTCACAGAAATGATCATTGGGGGGGGATTACACCATAAGATCCTGGAGTGGGAATATAGGATATGTGATGAATGAATGAATTTATTGTGGTGGGGTGGCTACAAGAGCCATAGCATTGCGACCAAGGCTTTATTATACTTTTAAGATATGTTATGAAATTGGGTACGCTCCCTTCATGAACCCCATACCCATTAAAAGTATAGAAAAATCCCCCATAGAAAAATCTCCATGTGACAGGCAGTTAACTAAAAAATTCCTGTAATTGAGGAGAAATAATATTCCTGAACTCAATACATTGTGTGCTAGTTGTGAGTGACATTTTTTAAGTGACATTGGTTCAATTTTTATTTAGGGCAAAATAACTCTTGCATATCTCTAAGATAGCTGCAGTATGACATAATTTGGGCCCAAATTGCCTTCTAAAAGATAATGAAGGATCAAGAGAACAATGGTACACAATATTAGATATCAGAGAAAACTTTTTAAGATGGTTAATAAGGTTAGTATTGTACATCAAAGGGGAAGTTTGACTCCTTTAAACACAATTCTTAAGAGAATAGATAGTTTTTGACATATTTTTATATTTTTGAAGGTAAAAATACATCCATAAACACTAAAAAATTTGTTTTTATTGTTAAGAGCAGTTTTATCTAATTAAAAACTGCACTATACTTATTAGCCACTAGTTCTAGAGAAATTTTCTTTGATGTCTAATATTGTGGCGTACAATGTCCATATTTTCTCTTTATGAATACTAATTCTGCACCAAATCATAATGTGGCTTTCTCAGAGATTTGCTAGAGTCTACAGTCTACATATCTAATGATCAAAGTTACTTTCAATCAGCTTTTCTCTAGGAACTGATGATGCAATGAAAAGACTTTGATAAAAGTAAACGAAATAAAATTTTTCTTCTAGAAACAAGTTTATTTAAGGTGCCTAACCTACAAAAATTAGCTTTTAATTGTTTTTAACTCAAATTGTAAAAAGCAAAAGCAGACCTGGAAAAATTGTAACCTTCCCCCGAACCTAATTCTCAAAAATATCTTTCCCCAACCAACCCACCAGTTTCCCCCTAAAATTCAAATCAGCCAAATTCTCCATAAGTAAAAATTAGTATAAAGTATTACATTTAGAACACTTTTTATTTCTAGTACCATTCGCTGTCAGTGGCATATATAGAAATTTATTTTGGGAGGGGCCCAAAATTATTTCTCAGCCCCCCATGCATATTTTATAGATAAATGTAACCTTTTAATACATTTTTAGGTAGAGTTTCCGTCTTAAAGAACTTAATATAATAAAAATCGAGAGCAAAAAAGTTCCAAATACCAAAAGGGGGTATGGGGGTCCATACCCAGAAAATTTTTAAAATTTGACTCTAAAAAACAGGTTTTAACAAGTTTTGGTGCACCTAGTTCGAATTTCGGAAATGTATTTTTAAGTAGGATTTGCATTTTGATGAACTTAATATAAAATGAGTTGTAAATGATATAGTTCCAAGTACATAAAGGGATTTGGGGGGTCATTGCTCAGACAATTTATGGTAATTTGACCCTAAAACACAGGGTTTCAACTTGGTTTTGGTACATCTACAAATGACTCTTTAACCCCAATCTTTTATTCTGATTTTTAAAAAAAACAAATGTTTTTTTCATAAAAAAAATGGGGTTTTTTTTTTCAAAACTTTTGGGTTTAAAGTCATTTATTGATTCAAATATTGTCTTTTGAACAAAATATGTTGAATGCTTCTGACATTAATGCTGTAAAGCTATGCAATTTTTTGAAAACAATTAGCCAATTGAAATTTTCTTAGAAAGACTCCTGGTTTTTTTATAAAAAACCTGGAGTGGTTTGGTTTTGAAACTTGTTTTTTTAATTCATTAAGAACTAGATATTTGAATGCATAATAAAAATCAATTGGTTTTTTTAATCAACTAATCACCGGATTTTTAAATTTGCATTATAAAGAACCACTTGGTTTTTTAATGCTCTAAAAAGACTCCATTGGTTTTTTTTTATAAAAAAACAATTTGTTTTTTTTTAATTCACTAGGGGGCCTGCCCCCTGCTCGCTATCGCTCACCAACCCCCGTAACTGCTTCGCAGTTCTTTTCAGATCGCTTCGCGATCTTTGCGAGCAGAGCTCGCTTGTTCATCTCAACAATCCAGCCTAACACTCTTCTCGACTTAATTAAGCCTCTTGTAATACCGAAAATACCTCTCTCTTGCTTATAAATAATTTAATTTGTATCATTCCCCTAAATTAACAACAAAAATGTTGCTGAAATATATTCCTTTTTTAGCTTATCAATAATTTAATCGAAATGTTAAAAAATATCCAGCAAGTCTACTAATAATCATCAACCATTTTGTAGAAAAAAACATTGTTGAAAATAAAAGAAATTAGACTCATCATAAAACTTGCCTGTTTCTCTAGTGAACGGCCACAGAAAGAGAAGAAAAAATTAAAACTTTGAATCTTAATAACTCCAAAACTAATTAGAATTTTTTGAAAAACAAAACGCCAATATTTTTATAAAAAATAATTTTATGTGTGTTTAAAATATCATAGTTCTACTGTGATTAGTTTTTCTTTTATAACGAAAAAACCGAAAACCCGTCAAAAATTTCGAAAATTTAAAACTTAATTACTCCAAAACTAATTCGAAATTCAAAAAAAGGGCAATGAGGTGCAAAACTTAACATCTAAGAGAATGCGGCTGCGAAAAATCATATTTCTGCTGCGAATAGATTTTGCTGGGGGCGAACTTGCAGCAGAAAAAAATAATTTTCGACTTTGACATTAAATAATTCCAGAACTAATTATCTCATTAATTAGCTATTGGAACGAAAAGGACCCTCATACATTTGTCTACAAGTGGTCAAAATTTCAATAATTTCCGTTCCATAGTTTTTGCAAAGTGACAGTTCAAAATTGTCAAAGTGAAGATTTTCTGAAACAGCGGCAGCAGCGGCGACTGTTACTTTTTTTTAATATAGCGAGATTTAGAACTAGACTAGATATTTGAATGTATCATAAAAACCAATTGTTTTTTTTAATCCATTGGATTTTTAAATGTGCATTATAAAAACCAGTTGGTTTTAAATGCTCTAAAAAGACTCCCTTGGTTTTATTTATAAAAAAAACTATTTGGTTTTTTTTAATTCATTAAGAACTGGATATTTGAATGCATAATAAAAACATAATAAAATTGGTTTTTTTAATCAAATAAGCACTGGATTTTTAAATATAATATGCATTATAAAAACCAGATGGTTTTTTAATGCGCTAAACAGACTCCCTTGGTTTTTTATGGTTATGTATAATTTTAACTTTTTTTAATTAAATAAAATTAATTTTAATTAATTAATTAAGTCACTTAGTTAATAGCTGAATTGATGAACTATTTATTCAATGCATTCAAAAATGAAAACAATCAGAAATATTTGTATTTATGTGTTAGGGAAGAATTTCAGTAAAAAAACCCAGTTTAAACCAAAAAAAACTGGTTTTTTAGGTTTTTTTGAAAAAACCTGTTTTTTTTTCCAACCCTGCCCAGACTGAACTTGCCTGAACCTTATGTATTGCACCTATGGAGCTGACAGTGACTTCCCCCAAACCAGGTTCGCAGGTTCGGCACATTCTCCAGGTCTGAGCAAAAGTATGGCATAAAGTACTAAATTGTAAAATTTCGGCATTGAGTCAAACAATATTTTTCCCACCTCTTTAGTACAGCTGTTATTGCAATAATAAAGAATATTTCAATTTTTTTCTTTAGAAAATGTTTTTGAAAATAATTTTCTTCATCAATTTTTCTAAAAGTAAGGAATGTTTTAATTTTAAAAAATCCTTTGGATACAATCAGTTTACATAAAGAGTTCATACCTGCCAAGATTGGGATTGTAAAAAAAGGAAGATTTTAAAACGCAAGATACCCACGACATTTTTTACACTAATAAGTCAATAGGTAGCATAAATGGACATCTTTCAGTAAAAAAATCTAAGAAAAACATACATTTTTAACAAAATATGCCTGCAAGGACATTTTTTAGTCCTTGCACATTCATAACTCTTCGCAATTTTGGAGTCTGGAAACATTTTTTGAAATAATTGTCCAGCATGATCAGCTCAGCTGAGTGGTAAATAATAATCAATTATGAAAGCTTTCAATAACATTCTGCATTGGTAACCGCTCTCTCATGCAATTCACTACTTTTTACAGAGATCTAGCTATTCATCACTTCCAACAGAAGAACAACTGCTTTTACGCTTTAATCAAGTCGGATTAATAACTGATGAGAAATTTTTTTTTCTAACTGGGCAGAAAACGGAAGAGATTGATTGAAAAATGGATGACGGAAGATTGTCTAAAGAAACGGAAGAGTCGGCAGCTATGAGAATTTTAAAACAAACTCACATACAAATGTTTTATGATTTTTTCCACAAATTTCAATTTTTATTATTTTATTTCAAATTTGAACATTAAATTAGCTTAAAGCAATTTATATTACCTGTAATACAGCAGGGACAACACTACAGTACTGAAGTAACTCTTTTATGTGCTCAATCGTATAATTTGATATTCCAATTGCTTTGAATTTACCTAGATAAATAATGGATAAATGATTATGTTTTTATTATTGACAAGGTAGTATCTTACTTAGTTGCATCTTATCAAACAACACTATCTGTAAGTTCACTCTACTTTACAGAATGTTTCAACAAATCCCCCTAAACTCTGCACAGATTCCTTGCTTGGTGTAAATAAAATTTGACCAAAGAACTACACTCAACAACAATTTTTATTTTTGAAAAAATGTGACACCGTATCTGATAAAAGCTTAGTTATTTCCTTCCACCATCCACACATGTTTGTGCAATGAATATTTTTAACATATTATTGTGCAAACATATCCAAATAACCATGTTAATATTTCCATAAACCAGTTTAGGGTGAACCAGATGTGACATTATATCTTAGCTGTTGGGATTTTCTTGAAAACTGAGTTGTAGACTTACAGTTCTTTGGGCATTTTTTATGCAATCCACATAAAGAATTTGGCTGAGCAGAGTTTGGATGGAATTGTGGAAAACACCCTGTATATCACCATAATACTATTCTTGGTGTCACTACAAGCAATGAGAATGGGTTGGAGGGATTATAACAAATAAAATCCACCTCGGCAAAGATCTACCATTTTAAAGAAATGTGAACTTGGAGATAAAGCTGGAGCACCATCTCCGAGTAACTTATACACTAGTAATAAACATCAACAGTTTTAGAAAAATATAAAACACACTGTCCTTAGCTTATATTGTATTTCTGTTTAGTTTTGTAATTCACCACAAAATTTTAGTCTAGCATTTAAATGAGAACCTACTCCTGTTTGTAGTTTGTAATATCTTAATCTTTGTTATAAAAATAATTTTAATTTTTAAAATCCTAATCAAAAGCAGTTGATAATTATTATGTCTTGATTCCAATTCTTGAGGTACATACAGTTTTGAGAAAAACCTTAAAATACCTCCAAATTATTAACACACATTTTTAAATTCTCCCCACCACTAGAGGACATATTCAACAAAAATTGTTACAATTTTAATAAAAAACCTAAAACAAACTACAAAACAGCAACTAATTTTTCCCCTATAATGTGAAAAAAATTGTTTGCCTTAACTTTACAATAGAAATAAATACAAAGAAAGAATGATCAAGGAAATACAAAGAAAGATCATCTATAATAATAAAAGAGCTTTACCACTCACTCACTTACCAACACACAGCAAAATCTACCGGGGCTAAAGACTCGAAACTTGGTAGGGTCGAAGACCTTACGGTGTATACGCACACTAAGAAGGGATTTTTCGAAATATCTTTTTTCTGACCCACAGGGAGGTTTGGAGCAATTTCGACATTTTTGAGCCCATCGGCGTCCCAAATTACCCCAGATCTTCGTTATTTCGCAGGAAGGTACCTAGCAACAATATCTAGAAAGGCATTTCTCAGATTTTGGATATTCGAATTTTAAGAGGTCTGAAAATTCCAAAACCCCGTTTTTGCCAAGCATAAGCAAAGTTTTACATCTTCAAAGAAAACAATACCGAGAAATCGATATAACAAAGTGAACTGTTGGTAATACCTTCTTGAGAGTATTTCAAAGAAAGTAATTTCTGGATTTTTTGATATTCCATTCTAGAGGGGGTGCACTGGGGTTTGAATATTCACTCAAGTTTTTAGTTTTAGGATTCTAGCACCCACATTACTAATGTGATTGTAATGAAATTTTAGCATGTTGGTCCGCACACAACTAGGAAGGTTTGCAAAAAAGAATTATCAGAATCAAAGCATTCCAAGGATCCTTTTTTGCCCCTTTTCTAAATTCTTATGCTAGCCATCAATATTAAATTTATTACGGTTATTGCTCCTTCCAGGTGACGCGAAACCTCTATTGTTGGAAATATTTATTGAAAAATGTTTTATAACAGGTGAATTTTAAAAAAATCTGATAAAGAAATAATTTTTGATGATTAAATATTTTTTTTCTGATAACCAAAAACAGTTCCAATGAAAAATGTTATTATTTTTTCTATTTAATCAAATTTAAGTATTTTCGGCAAAGTTCAAATTAAAAAATATTTTATCAGAAGCATTTTTAATAGTTTGTGTGGATTGGATGCAAAAAGATGTTTACTTGTATTTCATGTTTGAAATTTCTTTCAATGAATGAGTTGGTGATAAATCAACAAAGGGGGGGGGTCAGGGGGTCTCCCCCTGATTAAAAAAAATTCTCACTATTAAAAAATGGTTATAAACACTTCAGTTCTAAACCAGTTTTTTTAAGTTTTGTTTAAAATCTTAAAAAAGTATGTAGGTATATTGAATTGTTTTGTATTTAAAATTTAGTGGAATGAGGGAAAAATAAGTTTTATTCAGAGAAATTGTTGTTCAATAATATACCTTTATTATGAAGCGAAGGCTGAGAAATTTGCCTCAATTATACATTTATACAAATTGCAGAAATGGATGGAGGGAGAAAAGGACATTAAAAAGAAAAAAATAAGGGGGGGGGTTCAGAAGGTCCCGTGACTTTTTTTCTATTTAAAAAAATTGCTCTTTAAAGACGGGGATGGTGATTTCACACATTAAGTCTTAACAGATGGTATTTTTAAAGTTTTTTTACATCTTAAGGAAGTAGTATGACATCAAAAAAGAATCCTAGCGGGAAGGCAGTTGACTCTATTGCATCTAAATGACTCTTCAGAAAGAAGTACAATGAAGAAAATAATTCTTATTTATTTTAACACACAGTTTGGTAAGCCTTTCCTGCCCCCCGAGAAACGGCGGGTATATCAGCTAGTTTGCTATAAAAATGTAGCTAAAACTTGCAGGGAAATTTCAAAAACAAATATATTACCTTCTTTATACAATTTTTCCATCTCTAACCAACTCTCTTTTCTAAGCTCAGCATTTTTAGGATTATCAGACTTCATGCCAGCAGTTCCTGGCCAATGTATAAGGTACAAATCCAAATAATCGAGCTGGAGTGTTTCCAGAGAAGCAAGAGCAGAAGTTTTGGCTTTTTCAGACCCTTGATGAGTGGGGCCTTAAAAGACGAAAAAAATAATAGTTTCATTGTTGAAATTCTTATAATTATGCAGCCAAGTGTACAATGAATAGATAAATGAATCAATTACATCAAGTATTTTTTTCAAAGCATTCCAGAATTTAATTACATATTATCTTTTAAAAAATGATAAAAACATTGTTTCACTTTTAGAAACATTACACTTTGACAAACTCAGTGCAGTAGTGCAAGTATAAAATTAAGTATAATTTCCTATATAAATATTTACAGCACAATGAGATAAATTAGTTCACAACATGTAATTTCTTTAATCTTGTAAAAAAAGGTTACTTTTTACTTTGAGAGCCAGAAAATATAGATCTGTCCTTTCGTAATTTCATTTTAAGAGATTGGTTAAAAGTAGATTGATTTTAACAGTAAACAAAAACCTTCAATACATAATTTTAAATTTTATTTTCTCAGTTCACTTCATAACAAAAAATGTGTGTCTAACTATTTTATCCAATATAATAGAACTCCAAAATTTTCATTTTCATTTCATTGCTATTATGGAAAAGATAAATTAGATTAAATACACTCTACTCATACACATTTATAACAAAGAATTAAAGGAAAAAAAGTATAGGTACCTAATTTACTAGTAATGAAGACATCATCCCGATGAACATTATACTCTTTTGAATTTTTGAGAACTTGTCCAATAGAACCTTCATTTCGATAAACAGATGCAGTATCTAAGAAACGCAAAACATGAGAAAGAGAGGTACTAAAAGGGTCTGGACATATTTAAATTTAATTAATTCAAACATAATACTTTGTTATAAACTTTTTAAAGGGAAGTTGAGCATTTAATTGAATCGTCAGTTTTAAAAAGGGAATAAGTCCAAAAAATGACAAATTGACTTTTTGTGCTCAAAAATATCTCCAGGCTCCGCTCTACTCATGAGTGCAAAAAGGGGAAAAATAACTACCCCCTATCGGCAGATATAGCCCCTTGAATTTGCGAAATCGATGTCCATTCATTGTATTTTTTGATTAAATTTGAAATTTAACTTTATTTGTCTTTCTTTTCTTATTCTTTGGCCTGTAAACTTATCCAAAATAAATTTTTATTTGAATTTAAAAGCGTTTTTTCTTCTTTTTAACCAATGAATGTTTGACTCCATTGATATTCACTTAATCCATTGATAGCGCCTTAATGACGCAATTTCATAATAATTTTTAATTTTATTCGTCTTAGTCTTTCTATCTTTCACTTTTGTACTGTGAACTAAGCAGAAATATAATTTAATTGTCAATTTAAGTGGTTTTTAAGATTTTTGTTCAGCTGAAATTTCATAAGGTTTAAGAAGGGAATAAGTCCATCCTCTTTTTTTAACTGTAAAACATTTTTAAATACACTTACAATTTTTTCGATGATTGTTCTGTATTCTTAACAGTGTCATGAATTCCCTGTAAAAATTTGGTGGCTGTAGGATAAAAATTCCATTACTTATACAGTGTTTTTCGATTTTCTCAAAACTTCGTTTTTGGACTTATTCCCTTTTTAAAACTGACGATTCAATTATGCTTATTTTGGTAAGATTTCCTAATGTTTTTGTTTTTAAGAAAACAGTCATTCTAAAAAGCAATAAAATGCTTTTCTAAGATTTGCCTCAAAATATTAATTTTTGTTTATGTCGCTGTCTCCAAAGTGAAATCTGATATTGAAGCTATAACAGGCCCGGAACCAGCACAGCTCCAAGGGGGTGGGGGCACTTTTTCAGACCATCACCTTTCCCTTTTGAGAAAAATGTCAAAATTTTCTAAAAAGTATAACTTAAGATCCCCTTTTGGTACCGCTTGGGGGGTATGGGGGACCTCCCCCAGAAAAAATTTTGAAATTTGACCCGTAAAAGTAGGATTTTAACTCATTTTGAGTACTTTTTTTTGGGGTTAAGTCATCATCCACCAATGCACACTGCACTGTACATGATTTTTCAATGATATTCATATGAAAAGTACTCTGTATATAATTTGATTCCTCAATTTCAAATCATGAGTATAAATCGTTCAGCTCTTTATTTTTTTTGCAAGTAAAATTCATAATTTATTTAGGTTAATAACTTTGTGGTATACGAGTTTAAAAAGTTTATTCAAGAGAAACATGTTTAATTTAATTAGAACAGTTTATTTCAAAACAATATAAACCTACCAATCAGTCTATAGCCTTGACGAAGAGCAGCTTCAGTAATGGTCATGATATCGGGAGACTGAAGAAGGAAGGTCCCCACTAGTTATACAAAACAAATATTTTTGTAAATCACAACACTTAAATCTAAAAGAATATTGTTATTATTATTATATTGGACAGTCTAAAATACACAATTACTTAAAATTGATGAATAAATAGTAGCTTTTACAGAATCATTAATTAAAATTTCTTTTAAAATAAAATTGAGGACTGTGCTGCTTGACTTGTACTAATGGTTTGAAAAACTTATTAAGGTACTGAAGGATTATCCAGGTGCAAATGTCAAATTTTATGCGACATTGCCTAAAGTAATCAAATACCCATATAAAACACCAATAAAATATATCAATTAGACGTGCTTTTTTCAATTTCTGTTATATTTTTATGTGTAAATAATTAAACTTTGTCAATATAATATTAGAGATTTGCGCCCAACTAATCCTAAAGTACTTTTTCTACTGTCCAATACCAAGGGGAGAGCGGGGTAGGACAGGACAGTTTTTACAAAAATATATTTTAAAAATTGTGTTTTGCTAGCACAAGCTTGAAACTTTCAGAATAACATTTAAAACTTTTTAGCATATTAAACATATCAACTATATGCTAGTTATTAAAACTTAAGTTTTAAAAACCAAATACAGTAACAAGAAAAATGTCCCATCCTACCCTGATGCCAGGGTAGCATGGGACAAAATTAAAAAGCATAATTAATTTTCAAAAATATAGTGAAAAAATGACAAAAACAGAAATTTATTTGCATTCTTACAATTTACTGTAAAAAACCAACAGTTAGTTACCTTAAATTATACTTAGCAAAGTCTAATTCAAAAGAAAAATATCATTGTGCCCGACTAGTGGCACCAATAATTTCTGTTGGAGGTAGCTTAGCAATTATATAGAGCATTTACAATCACGTGACTAGCACTTAGCAACCGCCCTAGCAACAAGTGCAGGGTTCCCCCTCAATTTAGAAAAAAAATATTCACTAACTTTTCCAGGCCAATTTTGAAGATTTTTTGGTCCAAAAACTAGCCATTAACAGCCTTTTTCAGATATTTCTTGCTCTTATGAACATATTCAATAAATGGTCTAATTTTTCCACTTTCTAGAGCCAAAATTGGCACCCAAACATTAAAAATTGTTCATTTTCCAGGTATTCTGTATGATTTTCCAGACTTTTGGCCAAAATGAGCAATTTTCCCTGACTATCCCCTGACTTTTTAGGTGAAATTAAAATTCCCTGACTTTTCAACGTTTTACAGGTATTCCCTGACCAGTGGGAACCCTGCAGGTGTGTTGTCCTACAACAGTTAACATAAAATAACTGGTTGTGGCATCAAGTGCAAATGCTTCTATTGGAGCATTTGCAATCACGTGACCCCACACCTAGCAACCATCATAGCAACAGTTGCCGCCACACTTAGCAACTGCAATAGCAACAGGCGCGTTGTCCTACAGGAATTAGCAGTTTAAAGAAAATAACTGGTCAAGACATCATGTGAACAGAATTTGTGAATGCTCTATTCTGTTCATCGATAGTGAACAGTCCATTTCCTGTAGGAATCAAAAAATTTAGTTTTTCATTTCCTTTTTTTCCACCCAAAGTCATAGTGTCCCATCCAGAGATATTTTTAACTCCTCAGAGGGAGTATTTCACTCCTTGAAAATCGGAAATACTCCTTCAAAAATTAGGGAGGAGTATTTTCACTCCTTGAATTTTCCCAAAGGTTTAGCTTAAAAAATGCACTGTGCCCCACCAAAATCAACAAATCCGAACAAGAGAACTTCCGAAGAAAGAAAGAAGGGTTCGTGAAATCATCCTTATCCCTTAATGTAAAATAAATTTTTTCATTTATAATGTTTAATATTTTCTATTAATACTTAACGTAAACTATAATTGTTAAAACCGAAATTTCATTTTATTCATCAAAAAGTAAGCGTTTTTAATAGAAAATTTGTCTAATGTATATGTAGTTTATGCTATTTCCGTATTTCCAGGGTTGGAAAAAAACATGTTTTTTCTATTTAAAAAAAAAAAAAAACACATGGGTTTTTTTTTTGTTTAAAACGTTTTATTTGTTTGTTTTTTTACCCACAACACAGAAATTCTAAAAAAAAAAACCATGATTTTAAAAAATTAAATTAAGTTTTTAAAATGGAAAATGGATTAACAAAGCTACCCCTGACATCAAATGGCATCTTGAGCTTTTTATAGCACCTGTTTCTTTGAGTTTGGCTGAAGTAAAATGATTGTTTTGGAAATATGATACTATGTCAACAACTTCAGCTTTAACATTAGAAATGTAAATATATTTTGCTAAAAGGTTTAAGATACGAGCTAAACATTATTATATTCATATTCATTTCAGTGCTTTACAGTTCATTGGGTATTTTAACGATATTAGCAGCATTGATCGTTTAAAATATTAAAATAAAACATAAAGAACAGGTCAATTATAAAAAAATATGAGTTTTAAACAATTTTTTATTTGTATTTTTTATTAAATAACTTTCTAGAAAAAAATCAAATAAAACAGTTGAAAGTAAATACTAAGTTTTATATACTAATGCCATCTGTTCATAGAAAAAAGAATTACTAAAACACACTTTTTTAAAACAAGTGTTTAAAACAAAGTGTTTTAAACGTAACAACCCTGCGTATTTCACTCCTCATAATTGAATTTCACTCCTCCTAAAAAAATCAAGGAGTATTTCTACTCCTCCAAAAAAATCCTAGAAATAACACTGGTCCCATCCTACCCCAAGAGTAAAACTTTTCAAAAATAGGTTTTTACGAATTACACATGGCTTTTAAGCTTAATTAAATTGTTCATTCATAAAGGTTATATAATTGAGTTATCAAAACACAAAAAATAATTAAGTTAAGAAAACAGAATGAGATTGAAAATTTACTTTAAAGGTCTGAGTAGTTCATGGGCAGATTTAAGGGGGGCATGGAGGGCAATGTCCCCCCCCCCCAACTTTTTAAGAAAATTCATTTTTATGAGGGAAATTCATGTTTCCAAAGCCATTGGGGACAGCTTGCCTCCCTAAGGTTTCCAGTGTGGCCCCCAGCGTCCACCACCTTAATCTGCCCATGGAGTAGTTATTTACTTTTGACATAGTAAAACAACCTAAATCTGCCCATGGAGTAGTTCTTTGCTTTTAACATAGTAAAACAATATTTTTCATTTACAAACTCTTAAGAGTTTGCAGCAAAAATTATAAACAGCACCAAGTCTGAAACAATGATACCTCTAACAGGTGGAAGACTCATAAGACTAAAAATAATTTTACTTTCAAGAATTATTGAAGGGTCCCATCCCACCCGGTGTCCCATTCTACCCCAATCTCCCCTAATCATGACCTTGCATATTGTCACCTTAATATATAACTCTACTATCATCTCTGTTTGGCAAACTTCTGGAATCCTGGTTCTAAGTGACTTACGACCAGACGCCAATCAAAACCACTACCCATTAACAACCCACCAATCAAATAACACTATCTGCTTCAGATTGTTGGAGAAGCTCATTTGATTGCTTTGGATCTTTTCTGCTCGATGATGTCAGCGCTTATGAACCAATCAAAATGAGCTTCTCTGCTTTCAAATTCAAATATATTCCCAAAGCAAACTAGAGGACAGTGTTATTTGATTCTAAGCTAAGATGACGAAAGATGTTGCCCTTGATGTGGCAACCTGCTTACCACATCATACTAAAGTCTGTCTGCCCTAGCAAGGCACGAGTGGCAAACCTAAAATCAGTACCCACAGCAGAAAAAACAGTGGCGAAAAAGCCATAAAGATGGTTATCTCACTTCTATTAGATACCCGATACCCTGCACCCGCCACTGCTTTCTCTGCTGTGGGTACGGATTTTAGGTTTGCCACTCGTGCCTTGCTAGGGCAGACAGACTTTACCTGAGACCGAGAGAGTCATTGAATCCTATTATAGACAATTTGGAGCAGCTAGGACTGAAAAGGTTAACAATGCCCTACAAGCAACCCTTAACAACACAAATACTGCCAACAGCATGATTGAAAATGGATGACTAAGCTGTATAACTTTTTGGATAGAGTAATTTTTCACTCTAAGGTGACAATATGAAATGCAAACTGGAATTGAATTGAAATTTCTTTTGGATAATCAAATTAATTTGGGCCTGTTAACAAAAGTGGGGATAAAATAGTGGATTCTAGAAACCCAGTTCTGCACAAGTTGAATCATGGAACAGATTTAAAACAGGTCATTCAGAGTGACTGCTCTAAAGCACAGCCAATCGACCAGTCACCCATTCTTGGCAACCCATCACACCTTTCACCATGGAGGACCAGTTTCAATTCTGTACCTGAATTGTTCACTCACCAGTAAATGGCATTGATATAACAAAACTTCACCAAAGCCAGGATTGTTTGGATTTTTACATTTCCTTCATTAGAATTTCAAATTTTACATTAGTTTTTAAATGAAATAATGGAACTATTCCGTTACTTGTCCTGCATAATAAGGGAATATAGTGTAAACGCAACATACTAATATTTAAATTGCATCATCTTTTTATTTTTGTTCTGAATAAAACAAAATATTTGATCAGATAGTTTTAACAATCTTAAGCATGAATTCGTTTATTTGGCGGCTTAAACAGCTTTGCGATTATTAACGGGACAGATAACGGAATTATACTGAAATAATTTGGATAAGAAATGCCAGTATACAGTGGATTTTATACCTAATTGTTCATTACATCTTCCACTGTCCACCATAATATTTTAGCAGGGTACTTTCTTCATTATCTCACACACCCCTAAAGGTTCGTAAACAACGTGTAGTAAACTGCTAAAGTTAAACATAAATAACTTCTATAGAAGACAAGTAAAAAAACTCACATCTATCATTTCATCAGTTTATACTTTTAGAGCGTATGAGATTTTTTTTTAAATAGAAGACAAAATATAAGAAACTTACATCCCATCAAAGGCATTCGTGTTCCATTGTTTAAAAGAACTGTACTCATTTTATTTATGGTTGACATAATTTTTCTCAATCATCAGAGATGATTTAGATTTTACCTCGGTTGTTGTTGGATCGAATTCAGTTATTGTTTACTTTTTTCACTAATTGATTTGTTGATTGACTCATATTTCCAATAAACATTAACATGAGGGGTGACTATGGGACAACAAAAATTCTTGAAATTATCACGGGCTGATGGATGATGCGCTGTTTTGCGCATTTTTCCTAAACGTGTGCTAAAAAGATAAAACGTATATTTTCTAAACTAAAAGATGACTCCAGATTTTAATAGAGACCCTTTAGATTTTAATTGACTCCCCCTCCCCCTGGTGAGATTTGGGAGCCGCGTCCCCCTTTTCCCTTTTTGACCTCACGTAATTTATAGACGTCGGGATTTCTTCGGATTCTCGTAGCTTTTTTTTATCGGTCACCAGTGTCGGTCACACACGCAAATAAGGAAAGAAATAGGGCGCAAGTTTAGAACTAATAGTTTATTCTTCATTCGTTAAAACTTCCGCGTTTCCGGCAATAATTTTTTTTTACTGTCAGGAGAAGGGGGTAGAAATAAGATGATTCGGAGTATAAAAAGGAATTGAGAATGATTTATTATATTTCTTTTGATATTTATTTATCTTTATATTCGATTTTAGTTCTACTTTTTTACAGGGGGTTCACGTGCTCCTGTGGACGAGCCGCCACTGCATGCGAAACACGTTGCTATAATTCCCATCAAAATAAATATAAAATTTTGTGGTAAAAACAGCGACAAAAAAATGTATGTAACGGTTGCTAGGGAAGTCATACCGGCGTTGCTATGGTCAGGTCACATGATTGAACATTGGTGAATAACAATACAACACTTAAGCCGGGCGCGCACGAGTGACTAAAGTCACGGCGACCTGGATTACTAGTATCAAAAATATCATTAGAAAACAATAGAGCATTCGCACATGACGTCACTTGGAGGACAAAATCACCGTTGCTAAGGCTGTTGTTAGGGGGCGGGACATAGAAGTATCCAATAGCACTATAGCAGCATTCGCACATGATGTCACTGGAGGAATAAAACAACGTTGCTAAGGCTGTTGTTAAGTTAGGCAGAGTCATGTGATTGAAAATGCTCTATAGAGCATTTTCAATCACATGACTTTACCTAACAACGGCGCACTTTGAGGAAAAATTTTTTCCAAACAATAACTTTTTCTACAAAATCTGAAAAATATCTGCTAGTTTCTATTTTAAAAGCTACGACCCTTCAATTTTTTGATAAATATGTGCCGAAAATGTTTTAAAAAGATACGAGAGCTGATTTCTTTAATACATTAACAGTTGGCTGGCTGCAGCCTCCCGCAGCTTGACACTCTCTAAAACTTTGACGCCTGTTATACAGTGTTTTTCCCTTGAAAATTCTGCCGCTTAAAAGAATCTTTTCACTTTGGGTGTTCCCCAAGGAGTTTGAAAAGATGATAAAACACTAAAAAAGGGAATTTTCAAAAAAATATCTGGGAGGACCCGCAGCCCCCATTGAAACCTTGACGTTTATTTATAGCTTTCCCTAGAAAATTCTGTGGTTTACAAGGAACTATTCTCTTAGGATGTAAGCCAAAGGGTCTCAAAACGAGCTTAACTACTTTAAGAGGCAAATTTTCTAGGGATGACCCCCAAACCCCTTTTTTACTGTTGTAAAATTTTAACATTCTGCTTAATATCATTGAAATACTACTTTAAAGTGATCTAAAACTTATCTCTCTAAATCAGGTATAAATGGTACTCGTTAGGGGGTATTTTAAAATGGACGTTGAGTTAACGCCCCTCACAAAAAAAGTCTGATTACGGCGTGGCCCAGCTCCACTTAAAAAAAATCCTTTCCCCCCCAACCAAAATCAGAAATGACGCCCCTGATCATAAACAAAATCTCAAGTGAAACGGATGGTTAACATGAATTTCAACTGTAGATGACGAGTGACGGGCTAGTATACGCTGCAGCAGAAGATTGGTTTTCGTTTTCACATAAATTTGATTCTTTTTGCTTTATTCATTTTCTTACCATCAGACTTTCAAAAATGGTAATTTATTGTTTATTACTCTTGAACTTAGTGGGAAATATGTATTTTTATGACTTCAGCTTACTTGAATAAAATACTGAAAATTCGTTCAAGGTTAAATGTTTCCTCCAATGAAATCATACTTCCAAGATTTAAACTTATGATTAATTCTAACCGTTCAACATTTCCCCCATCATGAAGCTGATGAAGCGCCATTTCCAAACTTTGTACTGGGGGATTGACGTTTGCCTTCATGAGACACGCTAACGAAACATTTTAGGAATTCGGGACACCTTAATTTTCATCCGTTTTCGCAATTACAATGAATCAACTGCTTGGTAAGTTTTTCCCGATATTTTCTTTGTAAAATTATTAGAATTTGTTTGGCTTTTACTCCTAATTTGTTAAGGGAGCTATGTTAGAGCCGACACTCTCCTGCATTACTATTTCTGATTGATTGCTG
Organism: Tetragnatha montana; assembly: GCA_963680715.1. Lineage (NCBI taxonomy): Eukaryota > Metazoa > Arthropoda > Arachnida > Araneae > Tetragnathidae > Tetragnatha > Tetragnatha montana. The sequence continues at coordinate 26,486,898 of OY796681.1, forward strand.
CTCTTAGATTTTAAATTAAATGAAGAAAGGAGCCAACAATGAAAGATTTTAAAGAAATAGGAGATGTTAGCATGCGTAAATTATCATGTTTTAATTCGTTATTTGCCGATTTATAAGTTAATTCTTTCCTAAAATTTGGAGAAAGCTGCCAAGTCCCCTTATCACTTTCACCTGCCTGAAAAGTGGTTTTCCATTGTTTCGTGGAGAAAACAGGTTTAAAAGGAAAGAATGGGAGAATTTCAATACTTAAAGATAAACAAAAGAAGAAAATTGGTAATTAATTTGATGAAGACGAAAGCGTCCCAATTTGGTCAGAAAATGCGTCTCCTAACAGTTCTATAAACCAGCAGTATATTCATAAATTCATACGTAAGTTAATAATAAATTGTAATTGTTCTACTTATTCATATTTAAAAACTAAATAGTAATAAATGTTTGAAAAGAAAAGAAAAAATTTTGTTGAGAAATATTAAAGGTTAAGATGAATTAATAATAAGTTAATTTAAATAAAATTGGAATTTTTGTCATATATTTAAAACAGTGTTCAATGATATTTTTTTATATTTATAAAAGATAATACTAATATAAAAAAGAGGATACTATTAAAATAAAATCCTTATCTAAGTAGTACAGTAAACTCCCATTAGTACGCCGTTCAAGGGGATTTGTGAAAACGTCGTAATAAGCAGTACGACGCTATATGAGGAATTCCATAAATCACCGTTTCGGCGATATACCTAATACCTTATCTTACCTAGAAACCTTTTTAAGCGGGATTTAATCACTAAAATAGAAACGAAAGAAACATTCTTACCTTTACATCTTTTATTGGTATACTATTTAAATATAACACTTGAAAATCATAACAAAACAACAGTGGACTAGTGTTGGGTAAATGAGGTGTGAGGTACCTCACTTGAGTACCTCAACTCCTCGTTTTGTCATGACACCTCAGAACCAAACATTGTACCACCTCACACACCTCAAACCACTCACACACCTCAAAACACTCACACACCTCAAGATACTCACACACTTCTTTTGAAGTAGTATGACAAACTGAGGTGAAGGCGCCCTGTGTGACAAAACGTCCCATGGGACTGCGCACTGTCCCATGCGCAGTGCAATGAATACAATACCCTCCATGCCATTCCATTACCATATGGAGACTTTACACCCCCGAGGTTTGCGATTTGCGTTTTGCGGCGAAAACGGGAACCGCAGAAACTCAGCGACCGCTCGAAGGAGGGCGCTAGAATCGATTTACGACACTAGCGGCTGCCGCTAATGCCGCCGCGACCACTAGTTTTGAAGATGATTCTATTCTTTTTATGGTTTTGAAATGCTCCACGATTATAGAAAAAACGGAGCTTTATTTTTCAAAAAGAGTTAGTGCAAAAGGGGTTACCTTCTTGACGATTGATGAATTAAAATGTCAACAAAGCACGAAAATGCGCGGGAACCAAAACTGTCGCGGCGGCATTAGCGGCAGCCGCTGCGGTAGTTTCTGCGGTTCCCGTTTTCGCCGCAAATCGCAAATCGCAAACCTCGGGGGTGTAAAGCCGCCAATAGAGGCCATTACTCCATCGGCCCGGAGTAGGCTACGGTCATGTGATTTCCTTTCTTTTCATCTCTCCCCAACAGGGGGGCATTCGGAATTTATTTTACGTTTCAGCAATCTTAATTAATCGTCGAAACTTGTAATGTGAGTTGTAACTTTTTTAGGCATAATTGAAAATAAAGGCTGTAAGAACATAAGTACAGTATGATTTTTAAAGTGGATTGAGAATTTTAATCAAATAATCCAACAGCAAATACATTGCTTATAATAGTAGTACTAGAAGACTGGCGTTTCGATCCTCAAAACAGTTGAAAAGATACTTTTTAAATCCAAATCAATCACTTCATTTAATTATGCAAAACACTGATTAACAATTAAAATATAAAGCTTAACAACATAAATTTTGCTTTAGATCAAGTATTTCATATTATCAACCAATATGTAATAATATAAAGCCCCCATCAAATTACGTAACTTTTTCGATCCTGGCTATACTACTCGTTAAACGAAATTCTCAATATTGCAATCTTTTTTAATCGTCGAAACATTAATTAGCATTTCTGAATAATTTAGGTTTACTTGAAGCTTAGGATCCTAAGAATATAAAATCCCTATAATTTTTTAAGTATGTACACTACATTTTATTAGTCATCAATCATAAAAGTAATAATATAATGCCCCCTCAAATTACGTACTTTCTATCCTGGCATCTCGTTTAACGAAATTCTCATTATTGCAATCTTTTTTAATCGTCGAAATATTAATTTGAATTTCTGAATAATTTAGGTTAACTTGAAGCTAAGGAACCTAAGAATATAAAATCCCTATAATTTTTTAAGTATGTGCACTCCATCATGAAAATGAGATATGAACAAAACAAAAGATCCCATGGGTCAGGACAGTACTCTACTCAAAAATAAGCTCTGGGACGTCCCATTGGATTGGGACTGTTGGGACGAAAACACACACCGTGACGTGCGTGACATGACATTGTAGTTTGTTTGTATGGGACAAATTGAGGTAGTGGGACGTGGTTTGTTTGTATGGGACAAATTGAGGTGGTGGGACGTGGTTTGTTTGTATGGGACAAATTGAGGTGGTACAACGTCACACCTCACTATGACAAAATGAGTACCTCACTCAACTCACTTAAAATTTCTGAGTTACCCATGACTACAGTGGACTGAACACTGAGCTATGGAATGCGGAAGTCGAATTGGAGGAGAGGGAGAGAATTTCCAAGAAATTCAGGGAGGGGGCCGTCCATAAATGATGTCACACTTTTTTTGACCCCCTCCCCCCCTCTGTCACAAACTGTCACACTTCCCCCCCCCCTATGTCACATGTCACGCTTTCAATCGATCAAAAATTAATTTTTTTGGGTAAAAAATATTAGGAAAAAAATTCTGTTTTTGTTATTTTTGGTTGATTTTCAGTTTTTGAGGATGTGAGGTCACAACTTTTGAACCTCCCCCTTGTTACAAACTGTCACAAACTGATTGACCCCCTCCCCCCCTCTGAGCGTGATGTCATTTATGGACGGCCCCGAGGATTCCGATTTGTCACAGACCAACCCACGTGCCCTGCAAGACACTGGCCATTCTTGCTTTTGAGGGCGCAACGGGGGGCCATTCGGGGAAAAAGGGGAGTGGATGTGAAAAACCAGTTCTACCATATTGTTCTACTCGCGTTTTCAACGGTTACTGTAGCTCATACATTATTTGAAAGGAACTCGACGACGCAATAACCGGGAATTTTCTTCGGGGGACCGGAGAAAAGCGTCGAAATATGCGGGAAGTCGTTATAAGCGGATAGTTTTTAATGATAAAAGGCCTATTGGTACCAGGGACCGGAGAAAAACGTCGTAATATGCGGAACGTCACACTAAGCGGGGGCGTACTAACGAGAGTTTACTGTATTTTGTTATATTATTCACAATTGTAAATTTATCTATTATAAAAAATTCCAATTAAGTTAAAATTATCAAGAAGGATTGTTAAAGACATGAATAAACATTAGTTTCTGAGATAAGGATTTACCTTTAAGGGATAAAAATATATTTTCCACAATGTATTTTACAATATTAAAGAAACTCAGATAAAATTTAGTACTCCAAATAAGAAATGTTTTTATTTCCAATGGCCAAGGTTACAGAAGACCACTACGCCACATAGTTCCAAATAACAAATATAAATAAGAATTGCTGTTTTATTATTGCATCGGCAAGTAATTCAAACAATTCATTTTTTCCCTGAAAAAGTATTTTTTTTTATATTCTGATTAAAACAAGATAATTCTCCAGTAACCTACGTAACTCACAACTTGGTCGAAACCGAACTCAAACTTTCAAAAAAAAAAAAAAAAAAGCTATTCCGTGTTCGATTCCAGAGAAGGAATCGTTTTAAAATATTCCAGAATAATATAAAAAAATGAAAATTGCGAATGCCCCTCGCAATTCCCAATTTTGCCCCCCCGATTGAGGATTATACCCCAATTATGCCACCGAGGATATTACCAATAATAATAATAAATTAATAACTGCGCATAATAATTAATAATTGGCGGGGGCGGGGGGCATAAAGTTGGATTTTCGCGCGAAAATCCAACTTTATGCCCCCCGACCCCCTCGAGAATCCCAAGCACCGGGACTCTACCTGCCACCGTACACCCTCGGGTTCGAGAGAGGAGGGCGGGGGGCATAAAGTTGGATTTTCGCGCGAAAATCCAACTTTATGCCCCCCGACCCCCTCGAGAATCCCAAGCACCGGGACTCTACCTGCCACCGTACACCCTCGGGTTCGAGAGAGGAGGGCGGGGGGCATAAAGTTGGATTTTCGCGCGAAAATCCAACTTTATGCCCCCCGACCCCCTCGAGAATCCCAAGCACCGGGACTCTACCTGCCACCGTACACCCTCGGGTTCGAGAGAGGAGGGCGGGGGGCATAAAGTTGGATTTTCGCGCGAAAATCCAACTTTATGCCCCCCGACCCCCTCGAGAATCCCAAGCACCGGGACTCTACCTGCCACCGTACACCCTCGGGTTCGAGAGAGGAGGGCGGGGGGCATAAAGTTGGATTTTCGCGCGAAAATCCAACTTTATGCCCCCCGACCCCCTCGAGAATCCCAAGCACCGGGACTCTACCTGCCACCGTACACCCTCGGGTTCGAGAGAGGAGGGCGGGGGGCATAAAGTTGGATTTTCGCGCGAAAATCCAACTTTATGCCCCCCGACCCCCTCGAGAATCCCAAGCACCGGGACTCTACCTGCCACCGTACACCCTCGGGTTCGAGAGAGGAGGGCGGGGGGCATAAAGTTGGATTTTCGCGCGAAAATCCAACTTTATGCCCCCCGACCCCCTCGAGAATCCCAAGCACCGGGACTCTACCTGCCACCGTACACCCTCGGGTTCGAGAGAGGAGGGCGGGGGGCATAAAGTTGGATTTTCGCGCGAAAATCCAACTTTATGCCCCCCGACCCCCTCGAGAATCCCAAGCACCGGGACTCTACCTGCCACCGTACACCCTCGGGTTCGAGAGAGGAGGGCGGGGGGCATAAAGTTGGATTTTCGCGCGAAAATCCAACTTTATGCCCCCCGACCCCCTCGAGAATCCCAAGCACCGGGACTCTACCTGCCACCGTACACCCTCGGGTTCGAGAGAGGAGGGCGGGGGGCATAAAGTTGGATTTTCGCGCGAAAATCCAACTTTATGCCCCCCGACCCCCCTCGAGAATCCCAAGCACCGGGACTCTACCTGCCACCGTACACCCTCGGGTTCGAGAGAGGAGGGCGGGGGGCATAAAGTTGGATTTTCGCGCGAAAATCCAACTTTATGCCCCCCGACCCCCTCGAGAATCCCAAGCACCGGGACTCTACCTGCCACCGTACACCCTCGGGTTCGAGAGAGGAGGGCGGGGGGCATAAAGTTGGATTTTCGCGCGAAAATCCAACTTTATGCCCCCCGACCCCCTCGAGAATCCCAAGCACCGGGACTCTACCTGCCACCGTACACCCTCGGGTTCGAGAGAGGAGGGCGGGGGGCATAAAGTTGGATTTTCGCGCGAAAATCCAACTTTATGCCCCCCGACCCCCTCGAGAATCCCAAGCACCGGGACTCTACCTGCCACCGTACACCCTCGGGTTCGAGAGAGGAGGGCGGGGGGGCATAAAGTTTGGATTTTCGCGCGAAAATCCAACTTTATGCCCCCCGACCCCCTCGAGAAATCCCAAGCACCGGGACTCTACCTGCCACCGTACACCCTCGGGTTCGAGAGAGGAGGGCGGGGGGCATAAAGTTGGATTTTCGCGCGAAAATCCAACTTTATGCCCCCCGACCCCCTCGAGAATCCCAAGCACCGGGGACTCTACCTGCCACCGTAACACCCTCGGGTTCGAGAGAGGAGGGGCGGGGGGCATAAAGTTGGATTTTCGCGCGAAAATCCAACTTTATGCCCCCCGACCCCCTCGAGAATCCCAAGCACCGGGACTCTACCTGCCACCGTACACCCTCGGGTTCGAGAGAGGAGGGCGGGGGGCATAAAGTTGGATTTTCGCGCGAAAATCCAACTTTATGCCCCCCGACCCCCTCGAGAATCCCAAGCACCGGGACTCTACCTGCCACCGTACACCCTCGGGTTCGAGAGAGGAGGGCGGGGGGCATAAAGTTGGATTTTCGCGCGAAAAATCCAACTTTATGCCCCCCGACCCCCTCGAGAATCCCAAGCACCGGGGACTCTACCTGCCACCGTACACCCTCGGGTTCGAGAGAGGAGGGCGGGGGGCATAAAGTTGGATTTTCGCGCGAAAATCCAACTTTATGCCCCCCGACCCCCTCGAGAATCCCAAGCACCGGGACTCTACCTGCCACCGTACACCCTCGGGTTCGAGAGAGGAGGGCGGGGGGGCATAAAGTTGGATTTTCGCGCGAAAATCCAACTTTATGCCCCCCGACCCCCTCGAGAATCCCAAGCACCGGGACTCTACCTGCCACCGTACACCCTCGGGTTCGAGAGAGGAGGGCGGGGGGGCATAAAGGTTGGATTTTCGCGCGAAAATCCAACTTTATGCCCCCCGACCCCCTCGAGAATCCCAAGCACCGGGACTCTACCTGCCACCGTACACCCTCGGGTTCGAGAGAGGAGGGCGGGGGGGCATAAAGTTGGATTTTCGCGCGAAAATCCAACTTTATGCCCCCCGACCCCCTCGAGAATCCCAAGCACCGGGGACTCTACCTGCCACCGTACACCCTCGGGTTCGAGAGAGGAGGGCGGGGGGCATAAAGTTGGATTTTTCGCGCGAAAATCCAACTTTATGCCCCCCGACCCCCTCGAGAATCCCAAGCACCGGGACTCTACCTGCCACCGTACACCCTCGGGTTCGAGAGAGGAGGGCGGGGGGCATAAAGTTGGATTTTTCGCGCGAAAATCCAACTTTATGCCCCCCCGACCCCCTCGAGAATCCCAAGCACCGGGACTCTACCTGCCACCGTACACCCTCGGGTTCGAGAGAGGAGGGCGGGGGGGCATAAAGTTGGATTTTTCGCGCGAAAATCCAACTTTATGCCCCCCGACCCCCTCGAGAATCCCAAGCACCGGGACTCTACCTGCCACCGTACACCCTCGGGTTCGAGAGAGGAGGGCGGGGGGCATAAAGTTGGATTTTCGCGCGAAAAATCCAACTTTATGCCCCCCGACCCCCTCGAGAATCCCAAGCACCGGGACTCTACCTGCCACCGTACACCCTCGGGTTCGAGAGAGGAGGGCGGGGGGGCATAAAAGTTGGATTTTTCGCGCGAAAAATCCAACTTTATGCCCCCCGACCCCCTCGAGAATCCCAAGCACCGGGGACTCTACCTGCCACCGTACACCCTCGGGTTCGAGAGAGGAGGGCGGGGGGCATAAAGTTGGATTTTCGCGCGAAAATCCAACTTTATGCCCCCCGACCCCCTCGAGAATCCCCAAGCACCGGGACTCTACCTGCCACCGTACACCCTCGGGTTCGAGAGAGGAGGGCGGGGGGCATAAAGTTGGATTTTCGCGCGAAAATCCAACTTTATGCCCCCCGACCCCCTCGAGAATCCCAAGCACCGGGACTCTACCTGCCACCGTACACCCTCGGGTTCGAGAGAGGAGGGCGGGGGGCATAAAGTTGGATTTTCGCGCGAAAAATCCAACTTTATGCCCCCCGACCCCCTCGAGAAATCCCAAGCACCGGGACTCTACCTGCCACCGTACACCCTCGGGTTCGAGAGAGGAGGGCGGGGGGCATAAAGTTGGATTTTCGCGCGAAAAATCCAACTTTATGCCCCCCGACCCCCTCGAGAATCCCAAGCACCGGGACCTCTACCTGCCACCGTACACCCTCGGGTTCGAGAGAGGAGGGCGGGGGGCATAAAGTTGGATTTTCCGCGCGAAAATCCAACTTTATGCCCCCCGACCCCCCTCGAGAATCCCAAGCACCGGGACTCTACCTGCCACCGTACACCCTCGGGTTCGAGAGAGGAGGGCGGGGGGCATAAAGTTGGATTTTCGCGCGAAAAATCCAACTTTATGCCCCCCGACCCCCTCGAGAATCCCAAGCACCGGGACTCTACCTGCCACCGTACACCCTCGGGTTCGAGAGAGGGAGGGCGGGGGGCATAAAGTTGGATTTTTCGCGCGAAAATCCAACTTTATGCCCCCCGACCCCCTCGAGAATCCCAAGCACCGGGACTCTACCTGCCACCGTACACCCTCGGGTTCGAGAGAGGAGGGGCGGGGGGCATAAAGTTGGATTTTCGCGCGAAAATCCAACTTTATGCCCCCCGACCCCCTCGAGAATCCCAAGCACCGGGACTCTACCTGCCACCGTACACCCTCGGGTTCGAGAGAGGAGGGCGGGGGGCATAAAGTTGGATTTTCGCGCGAAAATCCAACTTTATGCCCCCCGACCCCCCTCGAGAATCCCAAGCACCGGGGACTCTACCTGCCACCGTACACCCTCGGGTTCGAGAGAGGAGGGCGGGGGGCATAAAGTTGGATTTTCGCGCGAAAATCCAACTTTATGCCCCCCGACCCCCTCGAGAATCCCAAGCACCGGGACTCTACCTGCCACCGTACACCCTCGGGTTCGAGAGAGGAGGGCGGGGGGCATAAAGTTGGATTTTCCGCGCGAAAAATCCAACTTTATGCCCCCCGACCCCCTCGAGAATCCCAAGCACCGGGACTCTACCTGCCACCGTACACCCTCGGGTTCGAGAGAGGGAGGGCGGGGGGCATAAAAGTTGGATTTTCGCGCGAAAAATCCAAACTTTATGCCCCCCGACCCCCTCGAGA